>BMAO01011106.1:0-39758 GCA_019973975.1 Trichonephila clavata | reverse complement strand
ATATATATATTTATTAGAGTGGATTACTGTTATATACGAAAAAAAAATACTATCGATCATTATCTATCTATGCGGAAAGGATGTTCTATGGTATGGAGATTAAGAGAAAAATAATTTAAAAAATCAATTTCAAAATTTAATATTGCCACAAAGGGGCTGGATTTTCGAAAAAAATGAGAAAAGACTTAATTTTGGTTAGAGAATTTAAGACTCAAAATAATTATTTTCTGCAACATAAATAATCAAAAATAATGATTACTAATTGGTGAGCAGGATAGTGTAGATAGTGAGAATAGTGAGTAGGATAGTGTAACATTGCAATATTCCGTTACCCAGCTTTCTTTCCCAACACTGTCGAATAAATCCGATCAAAGCTATTCTCTGTCTTCTACTTTTTCGTTAACTGTAATTTCGACAGTAGTTTTTCTTTAAAATTTAATAATAAAGAAGCTGTTAAATATGCCTGATGTTTTTTTCTTGTAACTATTTAGTAGGTGTCTTCTCATCACAATAAATGTTGAATAGTACTAAAATTCCTCTGATTCATTTTAACAAGAATTACTTTCATTTTATTATAAAACTACTTAAATACTAAAATTCATCCAGGTTATGGCATTACTTTGCATAAAAAATTTTTTTATGTTATTTTCCATTTTATCTATATATTGAACAATATCTTTTCGGTATAGGTATATTTTGAAATTCCGAAAAAAGTTTCAATCCACACACATGCACACACAACACATACACACACAACAAACACACACAACACACACATACACACACAACACACATACACACACACACATACACGACCAAACATACACAACACCACACAACACACACACATACATACACACGCCACAACATACACAACACGTAACACATACACTCACACACACTACATACACACACAACACACACATAAAACACACACACACAACACACACACAACACAACACACACACACACACAACACACAAACACAACACACATACACAACACACACACACTACACACAACACACACACCAAGCACACACAACACACAGACAACACAACACATACTCACACACACAAATTTAAGAAAAGAAAAAAAAACTAAGCAAAAAAAAAAATAACTAAAAATTTTAACACATATTTTCCTTATAAATATTGTTCAAAAAAACTGTGAAAAATAACTTTAGGAGAGGAATTGATATTGACGTTTGACGAATTGAACTGACGAAAACAAGTATAAAATTCAAGCCGAGTCATTGAAACAATTATGATATTGAATAGAAAGGCTCGTTTTAAAAAAATCAATACATCATTAATATTTTTCAAGCGAAAGAAAGACAAAATACCAGAAAAAAATTCCAGTCAGCAAGCGGGATGTGATTAATAGTGTGAATTCTACATGTCATCTCTTCCACATGCACTGAATTTTCAATATACCAATGTATAACTAACTTCCTGTTAGACAATTACGTAGAATAGGGAGGAGAAAAACCATGCTCTGCGGATGACCTCAGCTAATGCCTCAACTTCATCATTCTCTTTCTCGACATATTGTCGCTTATTTTTCCGATAAACCACGCCCTCAGTATCGACGGTATCTTTATCAGAAACGGTATGACACGATCGCTTGCTCAGATTGGCGAGAAATTGGCTTAGATTTGGTGGCTTAGAAAAACATTTATCTTTTATTTGTAGAGCTTAAAATAACTTTCTCATTTGAGATGTCTTTAAAAACATTTACTTTTGCCGAAATTGACGTTCACGGAAGATTTGTAATTGCTTAAGTCAATAGCTACAGGAAATAAGCGATTAAACCATTGATATAATAAAAACCTAACATCTGTGCATGTTTTAAGACAGGGGTGGGTAATTGTTTTGGACCGTGGCCCACATTGTGGAAACAGAGGCTACAGGAAGGCCGTACCTTTTTAAGATGATTGCATTCATTAGTTAACATTGAATTTTAGAAAAGGTATAAATTGTACCATAAATATTAAGTAATTTATTGACTGCGCTAATTTCATACCTATAACTGTAAACACATTTAATTTTTAAAATAAGTTTAATGAGACAAATGTGCCCTATCATATTTTTCTGCAATTTTTTTTAAAAATCCGAAGTGAGATCGCTTGTTGAAATATTTACCACAGTCTGCAAGTTAATGTCAACCAACTTCATCTATATTTATTGTTGATATTCATGCAAGAAATACTTTGGTCACAAATATATGTCGACCCAAATATACAGGACATTTTCTCTATATTTAGTTTTTTTGACTGTCTTGGCGGGTCACAAAAAGTCTTTGTGGGCTGTATGTAAACCACGAGCCACTATTTTCCCACCTCTGGCTTAAGATATTCTTTTATTGAATAAGGTTGAGAAAATAGAATAATTAAATCTAATCCTTGCTAAAAATAAACTAGAAAATTAAAAAAATGACGATGAAAAAGAAAAAGATCATAAAAATTACATTCCATACAAAGTAGAAAATTATATAGAAAGTGCATGAAAATTATATATAGCAAGCAAAATACTCACTCATATCAAAGAATTAAAACAATAAAATTAAGAATTTTTTGAAATGAGAACGTTAGTTTGAAAATTTCAACACATTAATATAATTATGACTCTTTATTTTTTGCTCTTCTTTTGTAACAAAATTTTATCGTAAACATTTTAATCTATTTTGTGACGATAATTATCGCTTAAAAAAATAAGAACATATTGTGTGAAAAGGGTTATTTTTTTAAAAAAATCATTATAAATTTATTTATAAAAATAACTATCTTAAAAAAGGTCGTAAATTTATCTGAAATCAAATTATTTTTATAAGATGAAAAACATTACCTTATATAAAGTAATTTGATATTTAAAAAAATATCATATCAGAGGCGCACACAAGAATTTTTCAAGGGGAGGTGGTCCAGGGTTGAATGTCCACCATTCTCATATCATACCACAATACACCGTCAAACATATTCTGTTGATTTTGTCGATTGTCGGGAACAAAAAACAATAAAAAATAAATTATTAAATTAAATTTCACATACTATATACACATAGGATTATAATCAATCGAAAAACAATCAAGGGCTATGGGGGAGGGTTCAGATTCGGGGACCCTCCCTTTGTGTGGGCCACTGTATCATATTAATCCAATAACATTGAAACAGTTTGGAGAGTCTTAAATTAAACATAAGATAATCAAATTTTATTTAATTTTTAATGTAATTAAAAAGGATTACAGGTAATAAGGAAAACATAATAAATTATATGCATGTGTGTGTGTGAAAACTTCTTTAGATATTTCTAAAATATTTCTTATTTATATTTTTGTACTTCTTTAAATATTAATATTTATCTTATAATGATATTTAATACACAATTTTACTCATAGTTTCTTAAATAAATTATTTACACACACACACACACATATATATATACATGTACTATATATACTATAGTACTACTGTGGCTAAGACTTTATACTATCGTGACTATAGAATCTTAGGTTTATAACTATTTTGCGTATATTTTTGAAATATATATGTAATTAAATTTTAGATAAGAACATGAAAAATATGTATTCATTTATCCTTAAATAAAAAGCCCCGATAAAAGCCCCTACTTCAGAAGTAAATATTTTTTTATCATACCTTCTTTTTATCATCGAAGAAATTTCCTCCTCATCAAAGCTTAATATCGATCCTGGCTTCCGGTTTGGCTAAAAGCTCAAAATAAATACAGCAACCCTATATTACAGGTAAAGATACATAAAGAGGCGGATCTAGAAGATGAATTTTCGCAGCATGCTGACAAACAAGGCGGGGTTAATGCAGGAGCTTCTGGTATGTGGGAGGTTTTATTGTTCCAGGTACATGTGTTCTTCACGCAATCATTCCAAATCTGTTCATCCCACTTCCTTCTTTATTCTGCGGTTAACGAAAAAAGTGAAACCTGAAACAATCAGTTCAAGGTATTTCCGAATTTCTACACGGTGGCATATTTGGAATTTTAAAAAGATAATTCATTAGTGAGGATGGGGGAAATTCATGTAATAAGTTATCTCAGAAATACTCAAAAGCATTTAGGAAAATAAATTGCAATGCAATTCACAAAAAACTATTCTCAACAGATTTTTGTTTCAAATAACCAATAATTCCAATGATTCCAAAAAAACAATTAATCGCAATTTTTATATACCTTAATTATGTTTTATGGGGTATTTCAATACAGCTTCATATTTATGGTACTATATACTGTATCGTGTACTTTTCGTACGATAATAAGAGAATATTATACATCGTGCATTCAACTTAATGAAACTATCGTTAATAGGTAACGTATTTTAATTACGCAATAACTACATCGCTAAGTATGAAGCCAATTAATTTTAATTAAATCCTATTATGCATTTTTGAGTAATTATAAATATCGTATTAATTACTGTGAAGAATTTCAGCTACACACCTCTTTAAAGATTTCTGATTATAGCCCTGACTAAATTTCTATATTATGCTCGTACCGCACAAGAATCATGAATCAAAATTTTTTAATTCAATCGAAAATTTTCCAACCGAATTCTTCAGTTAAGTTTAAAACTATGCTCAGTTTTACATCTGTTTGGCAGAGTAAAATGGCTTTTTTATGAACATTACACATTACATATTTAAAAAGATTCAAAACCATGCCACAGAGATAGAACTAAAGGAGATAAAGGGATATGATGTGATTAAGTGATGTTAAGATCAAGAAAATCAAATATTCACTCAAATGTTACCTCGTCATTTGACCGTGCTTAAAATTAAGTCTATTAACTTATAATACTGCTTATATGGAAGATTATCACACATTAATCAGAGAAATAAATATACCGTATTTACTCGAATTTAAGCCGCACTATTTTTCCTGTGGTAATGCTACTAAAAACCAGGTGCTGCTTAAACATTTCTTGAGTTTCCACCTTTTTCAATAGGAAAAGTGTAACTATCCATTCTAGCTTCCATCTAACATATCCATCCATTGTTGACTTATCCCAGTCCACAGCTTATCTCAGTATTCAGTTTATCCTAAACATTGTTATCTAGGAAATTTTTTTGTATAAACTTTCTTTTAATCATTTAAACATCCAAGATATCGGTAATAGTACCATGACGAGAGAGTTCACTATGATGCAAGAACGAAAAGGGAGACAATTTTATACGCAGAAAAAAAAGGAAACAGATCAGAGGCTATAGAAAATTTGACACGGATGAAACAAATGTACGTCGATGGCGTAAGCAAAATGATATAATTTTTGCTTGAAAATGTTCAACAGTCTTTAAAAGTTCGTTTACATTCTTCTATAATACATTCTTTCAAAAAATGTTGCACAACAAATGCATTGGATGGCACGGAAGACGATAGTGTGTGGGAAAATGGTGACTCCGGCACCAGTTCCGAACTCATCTGTGACAATGGGAGTGAGGAATCAATTTCGAAACAAGATAGTAACGGTTAAAGTAATTATAGGTTCATGTATGCATTTGAAAGTTTTAATTACTAACTGTTCATTATTTCTCATTAAATTTTTCAATTTTTTTTTTTTAAGTATCGGATATTGATGAACCTTTTATAAAATTGAAAATTTTTTTTCTCAAAAACATGTAGATTATTGGGAGTGTGGCTTAAAATTGATGGTGGCTTAGATTCGAGTAAATATGGTTTCGTCTGATCCTACTTCCCTTTGATTAATGTCGCACTATTCAAGGACTATGGGTGACGGAGCTCATGATTTTGAACTGCAGTCAAGTGACGAAGATGACACCTAAGACAGCACCTCGATTTCCAAATTTCCACACTATGTTAACGTAAGTTTCGAAGAATTAAGCATGTATTAACTTCTCTACACGCGGGTCAGTAGAATCACAATTAAAACCCATGAATCGACAATGCCGACTACGAGTTAAGGGTTAAAATTACTCGAGACACTATGGCCTTCATTTGTTCCGAAGTGTTGCCGTTATAAAAGTAGATAATGCATCGCAAATGGTTATAGATTATATTATGCATATTATTACCAAATCAATAATCGAATTATATTTTGCTTCTGTAGTACATAAGTTTTTTTATATTTTAGTATCTGATTGTTTTCATAAATCGTGTAATAAATTTATATCTAAGAATTATTAATTATTATTTAATCTATTTTAATTAAATTGCGTCCAGTTTATATTTTTATAGCTTTTATTGTAGAAAGCAAAAACGATATACGAAAAAGGACAAACTTGCAAAACTATGCAATATTTTAGCCTCTTTTATTAACACGGGAATAATTTATAATTATTTTAGGTTTGTAAATTTTTTATTGCGAAGAAAAACAATTTATTTTACACATAGACTAGAATTTAAATAAAATTTTCTTTATCGAAATATAGATGAAAAATAAGAATATTATTTTTGTTAGAAAGAGTATTTAAGTTCTATCGAGCCAAAAAGAAGTAATTATTAGAGGGATTTTCTTTTCTTTTTTTTTTTTCATTCTTGATTTTAAAAAGTAAGATTTTTCTTTTTCTATTGTTAAGTTTTGATTTTTTTTTTTAAATAAGTGAACTTAATTTTTTTTTCTTTTATAGTTACCGTATAGCGCGCACCTATACTTTCAAGCTGCATATTTTATAATTTCGAGATATATGCCGTGCAATGCGCACCCCCTTTTTTACGAACAAGCCTTAAATGTGCATGTGTAACTCTATTATGTCTTGAAGTCATTTATTCGAGGTATTATTCTAAGCTTTTGAATAAATGGTTTATTTCTAGAACTACGACTCTTAAAGTTCATTAGGAATGTCATTTGTTTTAAATAAACAGTATTTCTATATATGTAGAAGTGTAATTTTTTTCTATGCTCATCTTTGTATTTTTTAATTTTTAAAGCCCTCATTATTTTACCCAGCGTATAAAGAGCACCCGTAAATTTCGACCTTATTTTTTGTGTTAAAAGTGCGTGTTATACGCCGGATTTTACGGTAAACATAAACTGGATATTCAGTTGAATTAGAAATTTATATTACTCGAAAACTTAGATTGCATTTCCTTAATACTTGGACATATTGAAAACAAAATTCAAATTTTATTGAATACATTGTGAACAGCAATCTTTATATTAGATATTGGTAGAAAATAAGATATTTATAATAATTTTGCTTCATAAAATACTGTAATTAGTTTGGGAATACCACACACAGTGAAAATAAATAGAATTGAATGATTTTAATTTAAAATTTGCGAGCAGGGATTTTTTTTGAAATTTAGAAGGAATAAAAATCTTAAAAAACATAGATACAAAAAAAAATTAATATTTTTTTAAAAAAGTTTCAATTTGATCTTGTGGTCTATTTTGTATGTGTGTGTCTTGAAAAAAATACTTCAATCAACTAGAACTCATTTAGAACCCCAGTACTATAAGGAAAATATCAATTTCAATTAACTCTTTTTAATCTATTCTTAAATAAATATTTATATATATATATCAACACACACACAAAACTGTTCTAAAAATGCAACCATAAGCAATTTTAAACAACTTAAAAAAAATATTTGCTTATTTTCAATATTTTTAAAAATTATTTTAATTTTAATTTTAACATTTCCATTGATACTTTAAACAAAGATAGATGATATTATTAGAATTATTATTAGAATCTACGTATATTTCAAACGAAAGGCCCTACAAAATAACAATAATTAATCTTTAAAAATTATACAAAAAATTTGTCACGTAAGGTTAATAATAATTTGATAAATTCCACAAAATATAATTTTTGAGCAAAAAAAAAAAAATTAACTTTTAGAAGAAATGCTCGTATATTCATTACATATCAACAATGTTCAAAGTAAAGGAAAAATATACGATTTTAAAAATAGTTTACTAAATCCAGAATTTTCCTCTACTTTCATTTATATACTAATTAATAAGGTTGCAATATCATACCTAACGAAGATATTGTCGCCTGCCTGATTGTCGTACTATTTTATGTACATTCTAAATGATATATTTCATAAAGTATAATTTTTATTTAAGTAGGATTTTGTATTTGAATTCTATCACAAGCATTATACCGAATGTTCGTCTGTGATGATTTTTTTTGCATAATGTATGCATGTCTCTTTTTCAGTAAATTATTTGATTGATAATTTTTATGGATAAGGTATGATTACATAGAAAAGAAAAGTAAATTTTATAATTAGTTGTTGCTAATGTCACCTGATCGACAGAAACATCAGGTCAACGTCCACGAAATTCATCGCGGCTAAGGGCTAAATTTTTACGCCTGTCGTTATCCTTAGCTTTGAGCACCATGCAGGTGACAACACGATTTTGCTCAGTTTTACCCCAATTTTGAGGGAAACAACCTGGGGTTGGTCAGAGGCCTCCCACCCCCTTCCACCAACCTCACGAAAGGACTTGCGGCTCGATGGCTATTTAGAGTACACCAATGCCGCGAAAGCACTATACATTTACAAACATCCAAGCCTTCTCCGGGATTTGAACCCAGGCCCTACAGCACAGCAGTCAGCGCCGCTAACCACTATACCGGATAGGCAGCAAATTTCGTAATTTAACTCAACTATGAATAATGCGTTGATTATGCGTGCTTATTAACATCTCATTGTCAGGCAACGTGAAGGCTTTGGCGACGAACTTCGGAATTTTAAAACTCGATCAAGTGATGAGAACGATCCCAGACCTTGCATTTTCCTCTCCAAACTACCACACCACACCAATGGGAGGATGTAGAGAAATGACAGATTTAATATTCATCAGTCCCTTTAACATGACATCAAAGCTCGAGCTCGTCACACGTCGATCATGGCCGAACTTCTGACTATTAACACTTATCTACGGTGGTCTAAAGTGCCATAACTGGAATAAATCCTTACATCTGATTGATGCAAAGTATTATTCATTTAAAAAAAAGTCAGTAAGTTGGAAACAAATAACAGTAATAATATTTGAACATAATATCGATATTCAATTTTAATATCGTAAAATATATAAAAATTTAAAAAACTTCAAAAAAAAACAAAAAAAAGAGGAGAATTTTGGGATTCTAAATCCACTTAAATGTTTTTAATGTTTTTGTGTGCTTTGGTTTGAAAACAATACTTTTTTATTTTATTTTAAAACTACTAGATTAAAATAAAACAAACGTTAATTATGATCATAGTAAGAAGTAAATATAATGAAAACCTTAAAAAAACATTGCATTTAAAAAAAATTGTATTTGTACTTTTGAAAAGCGAGAGAGTATGCAGAAAGAAATTATTTTCGTGTATGACTTGACTTTCATAATGAAAGAATAAAATTTAAAAATAAATAAAAAGAACGGCTTGTAAAATTTTGAACGATTTTTTTTCCATACAGAGCTCGTGATGAAAGGCAATAAACACAGAACACATCTGCTCTGGAAAAGGTCAACAAAACAGGTAAAAAAAAACCCCGCTTATAGCTTTGAGAAAGATATTACAGCGATACTTACAGAGCTCATTAAGCCGTGTACAGGGCAATTCGTCAAGCATTTTTCAAAAAAATATTATTTCAATCCAACAATGCTTTTTCAACTCATGAATCTTCGTCATTCAGTCGTGCAGTTGTGCTTATAACCTATCAGAAAAATCGCCGGCAGCTCTGAAATCTCATTGGACCCCAGAACACATGCCGTGGGGGCCTTAGGTTACCTCTGTGTCTAAAAACAGGTGTTTTGTGTAAAAAGAGAGAGAGAGAAAAAACATCATCTATACATTAGACCAACAGAAAGAAAAACCACCCTCCAAATATTCCGATGTATAAACGAAATATACATATATATCCATTGACTATATTTCAACGCAAATCGCAACAGTGGATACACGCAGCGTTTGAGAAAACCCACACAGTTAATAAATGCACCGCTAACTATGGAGGCAGTGTTCAGTGGGGTGACCCCTGCGGAGCATAACACCACTGAGAAAACCACTACTTCGTGTATATTCCATCAGATAGCTCTTTCCCCTTCTAAATCTATCAATGACGGGGTGAGAATGCCTACCCCCTTTTCATTTTCCCACGTGACCATGCGAACGGACCCCCCATAGGCTGACCACTAAAAACGAGGGCCCTTGCTGGTTTCTAGTGGGCCCTCCTACCGGCAATGCATTTCCTCTATTGCATCTGGCGAGTTCAGCGCGGGGCCCCCCATTGTGAATCCGAATCGGATCGGGCCTGATATAAATTTTATTTAAAAATTAGAGAACTGAGCTGCGTTTTCCTGCCTTAGAGGAAGAGCTGTTTATTAGTAGGCATTTCGTTGGACTAATGAGATACGTTTCGTAATGGTGCGGAATCCGATTTAGGAAAAACATATCCTTCATTAACGTTCCATTGCAACGGAAATTTAAAAGAATTTTCTCCTTTAATGAATTTTTTGAGCTGCATTTTGAATAGGTCAGGGCAAGGACATGGTACCTGTGGTGCAATTGAAGTAGGAATTTTTTAATACTTTTTCCTCCATTTTTATTAATTTTATTCAGAGTGATGCAAATGTTAATGATGTCTGGGAGTTTCCATGAAAAG
Organism: Trichonephila clavata; assembly: GCA_019973975.1. NCBI lineage: Eukaryota > Metazoa > Arthropoda > Arachnida > Araneae > Nephilidae > Trichonephila > Trichonephila clavata. The sequence continues at coordinate 29,165 of BMAO01011106.1, read as the reverse complement.
TTTTTCTGCATTCCATTTCTGAAATTATGTGATTGCACTTTTCTAGAAGGCACGATGTAACATTTTTCTTGATGATTTGCAATGCTTAATCAAAATGTTTTTTTTTTAAATTTTTCATTTTATTTACTTCAAGAACTCGTCTGAAAATTTTCTTTTAAATCTAAAAATAGTTTGTTTTTCTTAGATAATTTTAACAAATTAAAAAACTTTCAGCTTCTCCCCCTTCCAAATATGCACAATATTCTAATTCAATTAAATTCAGTTAAAATTTTTAAAACGCACTCTACTTCTGTATTTTTCATAAAAGAATTTTTAAATAATTGAAACTATTTTTAAATTTATTAGTTATGATTTTTATTTTGAATAATTAGTTTATTTTTTTTGGTCTAGTGATTAACATGATGTGTTTCACTTTAACTCGTATTACTTGAAAATTTGTATATGCATACACTTCTCTACATTCTTGCTTTTTTTCTATTCATAAGCCTATAAGAAAATAAATATTCATAAATAAAAATTATTTATTATTCATTTTCTAATATTTATGAAATGAATTATTTTTTAATATTTTTCCACGTACAACTGATGGATTTAAAATGCTTATGAAAAACATAATTTATGTGTTGATTTTTAAGACTTTTTTTCTGCCCTCAAATATAGCATTGATTTCATCAGTTGGAGCTTCCCTTTAGATACCTATTTATGATTCAAAACAGTATACGAAACTATTTTTCCCCCAATAAACTGAAAGGCATTATTAAATTAATGAATATTAATAGAGTTTTGCTATCATATTCATTCCTCATCATTTCATGTATCCTGGCGAGATTTTTTTTCAAAAATGAAGAAAAGCTTTCATTTTTATTAATTACCTATAACAGTCAGCTGATTTTGATCTTTTAAGCAAAATATTTGTAAATAATCTTAAAATCAGAATATCAGAGCATACTTCTACAGTAAAAAAGAAATCCTTTTTGTTTTGTTTTGTTTATTATATAATAGTGGTTTTTAAAACTAAGTTTGAGAAAATGTTTTGAAAATAGTTTTTCTTATTCTTAAAATAAGAAAGAAAAATGAAGCATTTTAGAAGCTAAATAAATTGTTTTAATAATACTTGACATTCTGCCGATTACGTTGTTCATAGACATCTGTTGCATTAGAGTTTCTCAATGCATTACATTTCTGAGGTAGGAAAAGCATTTTGACTACTAGTCGTGGCTCATAAATTGCAGCAAAATTTTATTAACATTTATTCAAAATTCAAAATATTTTGAATCCAAATATTTAATACAAGCACCCAAACAGCTAACAAATCAAATAAATCAGAAAAAATCTGATTTTTACAGCAAATAAATATAAAAATTAATGTTGTATCCCCCTATGAAGTGAAAAACACCCACTATGCTAAAATTTCAATATGAAAGCTTTGCAGTTCTTTGCCTTCCTTTGCAGTGCTTGCCTTGGGTGAGTGAGGGAATATTAACATCGCACTATTCAGCTACTCTTGGGAGTTTGGCTACGGACCTCGTAATTTTGAACCATGGTCAAGTGACGAGGACGACACCTAAGTGGCACCCCCCCCCACCACCACACACTTCTCCGAACTTTGCTCACCCTAGGAGTTCCAAATTTGAATCATTGTCACTACCAGTAACACACAGGTTTTATTATAAACCCAAGAACCTCAGCTATTATTGAAAATACTAAGGAAATTATTGGATTCACAATTGGTTACTATTATTTATTGGTTATTATTCAACACCTCCTAGATTCCTCCTCCTGTATATCTAGGAGGTGTTGGTACAGTAAAGATAAAGAAAGAAACTCCTGTTTATAGTTTTGTTTTGAAGACCTTTTGAATTCAATATAGGTATTAATAATACGATTAAGTATTATTACAAATATGTGATGAATATAATTTAAATAATGTCTTAAATTATGAAAAATTTCAATTCTCTAATTAGATTCGTATTGTAAGAAATTATAATGCAAATGAAGGAAATCAATGTAAACAAGTTAAAAGATCACCACAAGCTGAACTTACCAGTTATATTGTTAAGCCAATTTGTGTTTATACTTCTATGAATAAAACTATTTTGTAATACTTCATTTTCTTATTTTTCTCTCTCACTATTCTGGTGATCTAAAAGTGTTTAATAAAAGTAGTGAATTTTAAACCGATCATTATTTTTTTTTATTATTCTGAATGTTTGAATCTGTTTCAAACAAATAATATGATAAGGCAGTTTTTCTAGGTAGTAAAAATACAAATAAAAGATCACATATTAAGCATTAACATGTATGTTAAACGGAATTATTTTAATTTTCATATTATTTGAATTTCTTTTGTAAAATAATATGTGTTTATCTATTTATAGAAATATCATTTCTTAATTATGCACAATTCAAAAAAATAATAATTTAGCCAAATCAAATAAACTTAAGAACTATGAAAACATTTCCAAACACTGTATTGTTAATTTACAAAAGTTTTAAAATTCACAAAAGTTTTCCAAAATAATTTATAGCCTTATTTAAAAAAATATGTATTTTATTGAATATAAATGGTGATTCCGTCACATTACATAAAAATAGTGTTTTAAAAAAAATTGTTTCAAATATGTAAAGATTAGATTAAAAAAATTAAACTGTGCTTCAATATTTTCTTAAAATACTTTAAAAATTTGATTTTCTTTTTAATTAAATTTAATTATTTTTTTTGTATAATGAATTACATTAACGTCTATCTGCAGTACAGCACTAATTTTTTTTTCTTAATTTCTTCATTCAATTTATGTTTTGTTTATTGTTTTTTATTGTGAATGGATATATGTCTATCTATTTGCACTTTATAATAGAGTTTGGTACGTCACTTTATTATGAATTCATTAGATTTTTGAACTTAAAAACAGAGGAAAATTTAACTGGCTATCGAGACCTGGATTAACTCTTATAAACCATTTGTAATTGCTTGGAATTGAACAAGAATTTAACAAAATTATGGAGCTTAAGAAATATTTGAATAGTTAAAATTATTGATATGAGCTCCCAATTTCTTTTATAAAATACAAAAATACTATTAATTAGTTAAAATTTTGGTCTAGTTAAAGCAATAGTATTCTGTAAATATCTATTAAACACCTTTATTAGTAATATTTACTTATTACTGCATGAGTTCTCGCTACTTTTTCTACAAAAAGTAATACTAAATTTTGCTGTTCCTTGATCATTGATGTCTACGAAGGTAAGTACTTTTATGTTGTCATTCTTTAGAATTTTGAGTTCTTCAAATGCCTTCAGACATTCTACGCAAAATCAGATTTTCAAACTTTTTTTTTCTTTCAGAATTATCTTAGAAGAGATAAGAATAAAAACGCATCAATATTTTATTTTAAACATACTAAAATATTGATAAGTTTAATGATATTTGATGTTTTACTTAAATGAAAAATATTTTACGCAGAATAATTATTTACATTTGATCGTTACTGGACGTTTTTTGTTGAAAGTTTCCGGTAGCCTATTTCCATCAGACTCAAGCCGCTTAGGACGGTTAATATCCTTCATAATTTTGGTATATGGTCAGATAACAAGTTTGAACATTTCTAAGCTATTACGAAGTTCTCCATATTTACATAGCACTAACATGATGTCTTTAAGACGATATGGTACCATCTTCACAATTTTATTTTTATTTTTAATATTTGATATTTGGTTTTGATTGTATTTTATAAAAATAATATGTAATAATAATTCCATACAAAAATTTTTAAATTTGTCGCAAAATGTTTGTAAAATCTAAATTTTTTGAACTTTTTAAAACATTTTTTAAAATCCTAAGACTTTTTTAAATATGTCTCGTTTCTTTCAAAAATTTTTTCCATGTACCTTATAATATACTACATAAAACTGTGCATGTTTTTTTTTCTGCTACTGCTCTTTAACTTTTTATTATTTCTTTACAGTTAAAACTCAAAAAAATCTCAAAAAAACATTAATTTTGATTTTGAAATTTTTTAGAAAAAGTACTAACATGTTACAGCTAATTCCATGCACAGTTTCACAAAAGATACATTTCAGAGCATGTATAAAAAATTTCAAACCCATACTTCAGTTATCAAAAAAGCCTTAGAATTTTGAATAACAGTATATGTACAAAAATTCAACATAGAGAAATATGAGTTTGAAGTTTTCATTCCATGAATAGCATGATATAATATTCATCGAATAGTTTGAAACTTTTATGAAATGTTAATTAGCTTATATAAAACTGCTTACCATAAAAAATTGTACAAATGTAGAACAATTAAAGAGTATACTGCCATAATGAATATATAGAAAAAAACGAATGAAAGATCACAATTTCATGAAACTTTATCTTAATAATTATAAAAAAAAAAAATAATAAATGCATACACTTCAGAACTAATTCCATGCTCAAAGCTAATGCACAACATGTACAAAAGATGTTTATGCCTTTATTTTTTATTTCTATGATTTTAAAAGCCTTTGCATGTTAAATATTGTACACGAATGAAAGCAGAATCAAATAACAATTTATAAGTAAAATATATCAAAATCTAAGAACTGCATATGTGCATTTGCTTAAATAAATATCTTAAAATATTTTAATAATAAAAATGTTGATATATATATATATATATATATATATATATCACCAAAAACATATATATTTAAATGGGAGAGTTTTTCTTTTCTTGCGAATTAGGTTTTTAATTATCTAAGTTATCAAAATGAAATTTAATATTTGTGCTTTGGGAGAATCCATTTTGAAGTTTTAATTTCGTTCATAATAATATCATAAAAAGCGCGCACAACTTTTAAATCTTGACCAAATCTATTTGCTCTTCCAATAAACAATTCACAAACTAGAATTTTTGCATGAATTGCACAATTCTTTCTTAAAATGATTTATTACTGCATATATAATGTCAGTCTCATTGAAGCGCAGTAGAAAAATAATTAATTCCTTTTTATCAGGCTCTTTTCTAGCAGATAATCTGAAATGTGGGCGTGGTAGTTGCTGTCCAGCATCAAATATTGCTCCATAACTTGATAAAAAATGCAGGCAAAGCTTTGAAATTTTGCAGGCATATTTTTAAAGATTCGAGGTATCAAATAAGCCAATAAAAAATTTCGACAGGTTGATGATTTTTAGTGTTCCATATCGTCTTAATCTCTTACAGGTTTGATGAGTATTACTGAGACTATAAGTAGTTATAGTATCACAATCGGAATTGTTTTAGTTGAGTCGAGAGTTCGAGTCCTGATGTCAATATCGACGTGAAGAGAGACTGTTACAAAAGGAGCGGAACGTTAAATCTGTCTGTCAATAGTCTTATAGTCTTACTAGTATGGATGTTAAGAGAATGGAACGCAAATTCAGTTGTCTCTCTCTAGTTTCTTGATCATAGTTCAAAATTACGAAAAGCCGTAACCAGTAACTCTTCTAAATGTGACATTACTAAGCTATAAATCCATCAACATAATAGTTTTTTGAAGTAATAGACGTTAAAATTATGAAAAATATCTTTGTAGTTATTTTATTTAATTTTTCTAAATATTCCTCGTCTTTTTAGAAAATAGTTCAGTATTTTGAAAATGAGGAAATTGATTGCAGATTAGATACGCGTTTTTATAAGAAACATGCACATTTTGTTTTGCCACATACATTTTTAAAAAACTGTATGAATTTTACTGATAGTTAAATATCGTGATCGCTATCCTATTAATTCATTGTAATCGAAAGATCACTGTAAGAAATTTTTACCCTGATCCATGTAGACATATACATACACATACTCACTACATGACAATAAAAATGTCGCATATTTCAATACTTGGTAGGACCACATTTGATTCAGAAGGATGCGCACATCAGACATGGTTTTGTTTGAATAAGATTCTCAACAACAGCGTACTTCAAACTTTTTCAACTCACGGAACTCCTAGAATTTGAAGGTGCTTTCGTGGAACCCCTAGAACTAGAAAGTGTTTTTGTGGAACCCCATTCTGTACACATACTTCGAAGAATATATCTCAAAATACTATTTATAGTTTATCAACATGTTATATCCACTTTATGTAAAAGCATTTAAAAAAAGTATTGCATTTATTATTAAAAAATTCTAATTTAAATTTTTATACTATAATTGGTTCATAAAAATATTAAGTTGGGATTTAAGTGTCACCTATCCATGCATTATGTTTAGCAACTGAGATATGTGCTTGCCATTTTTTCACACGAACTGCCGAAATCTAGGTCTATTGAGATTAAACGTAACCGCGTTAATATTCTGAGTTTAATTTACTCTTATACTTCGTTTTTGAAGCTACTTCATTGAGAATATATTTCACTTAAACACAATGTTCTGAATAGCATTAAATTGTTTATAGCTGTGTGAGAAATCCCGTTTATTTTGCATAAATTTGCAACCTAAATTTTAGAAGATGTCCTTGCTTAAATTTAGATTTTAACATCAACTCCATTGATATGTTGTTCCCTATCCATCGTTATTGGTGTTGTTTTCCAGAAATGTAAAAAGGTGCGACTTCCCTTAGAAAACTATTTAGTTTTGGAAGAGTCTGTGGAACCCGAGATAGAAAACAATAGAATATTCACAATCTAGTCTAAAGTATATATATGGAAAGATAAAACGTTTTAATATTCTTTTATTATATTATAATAAAAGTTTAAAAAGTGTTGTAAAATAAAATTATTATATATAAATAAAAATTTCAGTTTTAATGAATAAGGGATGAGACTTCACAGAGAACATGAATCCATTTGCATACATATTTATTTCGTCTTGACTTTTTTATTGTGATTCAAGGAACCCCTGAGTATGTCTTGTGGAACCCCAGGGTTCTGTGGAACACAGTTTGAAGACCACTGCTGTACAACTTCATTACTTATTATCGTCCATATTCACAACAGTTTTTCACCAAGACACTGAAATGACAAAGAAGATATGAATCGCATTTCCAGTATATCCAACAGAATTTCGATTGGGTGAAGATACGGGATTATGGGTGACCAATTCATATAAGAAAATGAGTCCTTACTTTTCCTGAATCAATTCTGAAAAATTAGCACTCGATGGATCTTGGAATTCCTGTCCTGGAGCATGCCAGTTCTATCGGGAAAGAAAAGAAATCATTTGATGGGATAACCCGGTCATCAAGCCCGTTTAAATAATCCAGCAATTTCATTTTATTCCCACATGATGTGGTGGTTTCCATATCAGCCCCATTGCTGAAACCCTAGATCAAAATACTGAACCCATTTGCCTGCTCAGTGGGCATGAAGAGCCCATCGTTTCGCGAGGTTCCCTTCTAACTCTAATGAAACCTTTGTTTCGAAATAATCTTAACCTGGACTCATCATTTGAAGCATGGTAATCGTTGTATTACTGAGTCAATCAGGGGCTGATATGTATCTTTCAACAATTTGAAGTCTATAGATATTCTATAATCTAAAAATAGTTTAATACAAAAAATATCTGCATATGATTAGAAGGAAATTTTTTATAAAACGTATAAATATAATATCTTACAAAATAAATTGAAATTTGAAAGCATAATTCTTAAAAAATAAAGAAAGATTAGGTATCCGTTGTCACTATCCATATGTGTTGTTCTACTACGAGATTAATGCCAAAAAAATTATTTAAAATTATTTCCATTGAATACAATGTGGCATATAAAATGTAATAGTTTTACTTATTTATTAGGGTTTGCAATCCCGTGCTATATTTTTAATCCCGGGATTTCGAGATTACATTATCTAAATCTCGGGATCCTGGGATTGGTCCTGTGATTCGGACTGAACTATTTATGAAAAATACTTAAACATTAGCATGGTTGATATTACGTAATAAAACTGAAAACATAGTTTAAAAAATTGGTTTAATATTATTATTTATTGAAACAAATCAAAACAAAACTTAATTCCTTATAAAAAAACAAATAAAAAATAGTACATAATGAATTCAATAAAAATAGTACAATTTGAATTCATTAAAAATTGATTCATTTGAATTAAAAATTGATATGTTTGGGATTTTCCAAAATCTTATTATAAATTTAAAACAGAATAAAAATCCCCTGTTTTACTTTCATTGAAACACTGTATTTTTTTATGTTTAATATATTTAGAATTGAAACTGCATGATAAGACATTCTAAGGAAGTAGATTTCTCAAACTTAAAATTATGAAATCTGAACTGAACCTTTTTGTCAACAAGCTCACATATACCTGTACACAGCACGTACAAATGATAGAAGGGATTTAAATAAATTTTAATCTAAAAAATTTTTCTACTTATACAACTCTTGTAAAAAGTATATACTTCCTCTTTTTAAAAAAATTATTAACATATAACAAGAAATTAATCATAATAACACTAAAATTGACTCTAATATAAATACTCAAAAAACAGACTTAAATTTTTTAAATAATAATAATAAATTCATTGTATATTTCACATTCCAGTAAAATTCTGTCTTTTAACTTCCTCAAAAAATATCTTTTCGAAATATTTTTAATAACATTTAAATATTAATACATGCAATCTAATTTGAAAATATATTTATAATGATAACAAAAAATAACATTACTAAATTTATCTCTCCGTATATTAAAAAAGAAGAAAACACATTGAATAATTCACCGATATAAATGAGTTAATTCACAAATTTTAAATATTCAGAAAGAATTTTGAAGAAATGCCTTTTTGATGCTCCAAACAGCAATAATAGCTTAAACAACTTATAAGAATATACTTATAATAACAAAATAAAATTACTTTCAAGTTATCTCTTGATATATAAAAAGAGAGAGAAAGAAATCTAAAAAAACACACACACACATCTTGTATATTGACTTAAATTGGTAATTCAGAAAAATACTCCTGATTGACGATTCAGAAAAGAAAGATTAAAATTTATTATTAACACATCAGACAAATGAGTCAAATTTTGTTTTCCTGGGGAATAGCAATGAATGTTGCGCAATGTCTCGTTTTGGAAGTAGAAGTTCTCTATATAAATTTTAATGAGAAAAAAAATTTCAATACGTAATTTAGACAAAAATTAAATCCCGGGATTTGAAGAAACACCGAGATCCTGGGGCTGCAAACCCTAACTTAAATAGAATTTCCCTAAATGAGATGTAAATACACAAGGTTCATATTCAAAGGACCGGTACCAATATTAATTGTGTCTTATTCAAAGTGTATCTTATAGCAGGTACTACAGAGAGTATTTGTATATTAATTTATATCTTAAAAAAGTACATCATACTTCAAAATTAAAAACATAATTGCCTGTTGATATTTCTTTCGAGCTAAATGTAAGAGATTGATTTGGACTAACTTCAGCAGGCCAATTTATTCGGAAAAGAGGCTGTTGATGGTAGAGATCACAAAAATTTATTTGAACCTCAAGTAACTTCACTCAAGAGTAAAATAAAACATCTCCTGTAGCTAGATATCCTCCAAAAATTCTGATTGCCTCTGTCCCCTTCAAGTTAGCTGACACCGGACATATCCGTTTTCTGACCCCACTCGCGATGGGAAGAAACAGAAGAAAATAAGAGAAAACATATCAAATTTTACGGTTTAAGATACACACCCACCTCGAACTCTTCAAGGTTCAACACATAAGAAAACTGACATTAAACGTATACAGTACAAAATAAGTAAATAAGATACATTAAATATAATACCAGATTCCCAATACTTTGAAAAAAATTCAAAATATAATTCAAAAATAAAATCCCGGGATTGGAAAAGACTACCGGGATCCCGGGGCTGCAAACCCTATTATTTATAGTACGAAAGTACACCCTTTATAATATTTTAGGGTGTTTACTAAAAAAGTGAAAAGAATAAGCGAAATACATAGAATGAAAACAAAATTTACAAATAGTTACACCTCGCAATTAATCTGAAATCAAACAGGTATCCCTCAGAGCATTCAATCGAGGTGGTGAGTGAGCAGATATGTAAAAAGAATCTACCTGTTTATAGAGTTCTTTTTTAATGCACTATTTCTGTGATTTTCATAATTTGATGTGCGTTCTTGACTTACACTTCTTGGAAAAGATTAAATGTTCCAATGAGCTTTTAAAATTATACGATGCCTCTAATTAGATAATTTTTTACGTTCTCACTGCTTTATTTTTATGCTGAAAGTTTATTTCTGTAATTAGAATATTTTTGATTAAAAACGGGTTACTGATTAACATGAAATTATTTGAGTTAACTCTTATGATTGGAAGATAAACAAAGTAAAACCGTGAGTCTTTATCAACCGTCATTTTAACTGATGTTTTTTTCCCCTATAATTTTTCTTTTCCTTTTTTTATCATCAAAAAAGCACATGAGTAATTTCCTTGACGGCAATGCTGCTTCAAATATTGTACTTGGAAGGGAAATTTATCTCGCAGGCATTGTCTGTGTTTGTGATATCCCAATGGTCATGGTCATAAACTTGTGGTCGACATTCTATCAAATCAGGGTTCTAGTATTTGTGTGATTAAAGACACACCGTGTAGATGAATAGATGCATATTAATTATGTTTCTCGAGATTTACATTGGCGTGTTGAAAGTTTGGAGAGTAGGTCGCCAACTCAAGTGCCGTTCCTCGTCCCTCAACCAAGGTTTAAAATTATGTGGTCCGTCGCCAATAGCCCTGGCTTTGTTTTGAAACGCAATGTTTATAAGTAATCTGTCAATCAATTTCAGGCGTTCGAAACTACCAAACTATTATAATTTCTTTGATATACTTAAAATTCTATTTACGAATAAAAATTGCTAATTTATAACAAATTCCATCTGCTATTCTAAAGCAGAATTTTCGAATTCATTAGAGACATATTTAATAACTGGAAGTTAGCTATGTTTGTCATCAGAAAGTCAGATACATTTTCAAATACGAAGAAGAGTTTTTACTTATTAAGACACTTTTCATAAAATAACTGTTTCGGCGCATGCATCCTTTAGCGTTATTCTTATAGGAAGATTCAAGGTCACATTTGTTGAAATAATAATGTAGCAAAACAGAAGGAATACACACCGCGCGCGCGCAAATATAACAGAAAGGGGGAAGGTTGGCTGTGGCCCAAAAACATGTTAAACCCCATTTTTATATAAATTATTTTATATATAAGATCTGTCCTAAGTCAGCATGTTTATAATACTGTAGCATCCATATATATATATTAAATTCTAATATTTTTATAAATTCTGATACTTTTCTAAATTTTTTTTTCTAGTTTACATTACAATTTTTGTTTTTATATACTTCAGCTATAGTGTTATGATAATGATTCATGTCTCTATTTTAGATAACACACACAGTTTTAAATAAAAAAAAGTATAGAGTTCATTTGCTATACATTAAGAATAACTTATTGATTCAATGTTGCTCAACAGCGTTTAGCAATGCAGTGGAAATTAGACAAATTGTTTATTTAAGTTAATTTGGTCATATATTTGCTAGACCTTAATTACTTTCCTTTAAATTTTATCTATTTTTAGGCAACAAAAAGACAAAGGAAAGTAGAGCATTTGGTTTTCACCCTTTATTATATCTACTTCAAATGAGTACAGGAAATAATGTCGTTATACTTTCTTATTCATTTCAATAAATTTTTTCTGCTTAATTATACGACAAAAGCACCTTAAAATTAAATCAAATAATATTAATTTTAATACAGTTTTTTTTTGTTTTGAAAATTGATAAAAAGTAAACACAAAAACTTTTTCGAAACTTACTGAAAGCTTTGAAAATAATCATGGGAATAGTTATACTAGCACTGGGGGCTTAACGTTCTCTCTCTAGTGCTCTTTTTACGCATGTACACATACAACAAACTTTAATTTAATATATAAAGGGGTTAGGAAAAAATTTTTCTCTTTCATTTATACAAAAGTGAGCTTCTATGATTTGTAATAAGCACACATAAGAAAATAAACAGGTAGAGGCCAAAAAATAGAAAACCGTCAGATGAAACACACGGAGTCCAAAAACAAATACATGAAATGAATTTTTGATTGTGAAACAAGAAATTAAACAGAAGAAATTAAAAAAAAAACATATTTAATTGGTGAAAAGACATTTCTGTGAGTTAAGATACATTTTTATATTTCTCTTTGTAAACCTCAAATAATTTTTAGAGAAACTGTAAAATCAAATATACTCCAGGTATACTTTTTGTAAACAGTGAATTTTGATACATCAATGGCGTAACGTACACCCCCGCATCGCGGAGGGCCCAGGGTTCTAGGGAGCCCAAAACTTAACTGCCACTAAGTACCTATCCTTTGTAAAATCCTACACGGGGGCCTAAACCTGACTTTGCAGGGGGGGGGGGAAATTTTCTGTGTTACGCTACTGCGATACATTATCTACTTTTTGAATGACAGGTGAATTGGTAATATTTTGATTAAAACAGTTTAAATGTAATTAATATCATTGAGAAGACATGTTGCAATAATCTTGGCACATTTTTAAAGGAAGTTGGATAAAAAGAATTAACTATGTTCCAAAAAAAATATCTATATCTATTTATGTAATTATATAAAAAAATAGCTTTAAATGTAATAATGAAATGAAACCTGTAATAAAGTAAAAGCCTTTCTTTTTTGCTTACAAAAAGTCTTGAATTACATTTTTATGAGCTCTAACTTACCTCACGATATACGAATGCTGTGGAATGCAAACTAATAAATTAATCAAAATTTTAGAACAATAAAAAGTGATCCTTCTTCAGCTATTGAACATTTTTCGACAAAAAAAAAAGTGTGAAAATTAGATATTTTTAAAAGTTTGACATATGCTACTTATGTTATTATTGATAAAATGACGCCTGATTGGCAGTGCCAGATTAAGGCCCACAAAATTCATCATGGCAAACAGCGAGATTGTAAGCCTGTCGTTAGTCGTAGCTTTGAGCACCATGCATGTGGCAGCATGACTTGGCTCAGTTCCAGCCCAATTTTGAGGGAGAACACCCTGGGAGTGGTCAGGAACCTCCTCTCTTCCCTTTCCACCAACCTCACGAGAGGACTTTGCGACTCGACGACTGTTTAGAGTAAACCCATGCCGCAAAGGTCTCCCACCTCTCTTCCCCGACTATCAACCTCCAGGACTTGCGGTGCGATGGCTATTTAGAGTACCCTCGGCTCTTTATATAGACGGTTGCACCTCTTCAGGCATCTGCCTTTATTCATTATTAAAAAATTAATAATGCTTACTAAAAATTATTCTTTCCATTTCTCATTTTCCTTTTTTCCCTTCCATTTTCCTTATTGAAAATATTTACCTGTATTTGCCAATACATTTAAACGTTTGACTGGCTTAATATAGTTACTTCTGTATTAAATTGCTTTCCTTCGACTAAGTTTATTGAAAAACAATGAAAATACTGGAATTAGTTCTAAAACAATAAAAGACCAATTTAATGGTAAAAATGCCGCCATGGAAAGGCATTTTTCAAAGGGATTTCCAGCAACATTTACTTATTTTCATACATGAACTCTGGAGCATCCATGGACAAGAAATACACTTAAACCTCCAACGAAAATGACAAAAACACATTCCATATTTTATAACATGCTTAAGAGTTAGTAAAAAAGCATCTGAAATAACTTTTAATTGCAAGAATAACAAAAATCAATTTTAATTATTTGAGTAAGTATGAAATTTCAGAATAAAACCCTTACGATGTAACAATGAGCTCTCAGTGATGTCTACCCTCTCTAACTAGGGTTTTTCTCTCGTCTCGCTAAATTAGCACTTTGAGCTTGAACAACTCAACTCCGCAAATGAACGGTATTGCTAAAAAGCATATAAATAGTCAGTGAGATAGAGAATAGGAGTTGTGTTTGTGGATAATATTGTCACATTTGTGAGTTCCTAAATTCGCTTGGTTATTAGAAGATATTAGAGGATTTCTCTTTGGCGAGAGCTTCAGAGTTGCATCTCATTTAAGATAAGTAGCATTTAAATTAATAGGAGTAAAATATATGTTTATAATATTTTTGTGTCCGATTTAATGGCTTCTCAATCTTTGCTGCGTTAGTATCCCCCCCCCCCTTCAACCAACACGAGGAAGGGGTACCTGGACAACAATATTATTGGCATGGAAAAGTTTTCATTAAGCGTGAAAGTTTATTTCTCCAGATTATGATATTTTGACTAGGGTTGTTCTTGCACTGATTCACAGAAATAAAAATACTATCGGTAGTTTTTAGTTTTGGAAAGAATGAAAAATATAATTACGTGTAAAATTTTACTTAAATATTATGAAAAACATTAATGGGAGCACGATAATTTTGATCACGACCGCTACCGGAGCCCTCTCCTCTTCCTCCTCTCACGCATGCATGTAAATTGCTTTTGATACCTTATTTACTCTGTTCCACCTACTACCTGGCTCTTCTCTCTTGAAAGTTTACCGATCACTCTTCTTGAGAATAAGAAGGGAAAAGATAGCTTTTGACCTTCAAGTCGGAAGATTCAACAAAAACTATAGTTTCTTCTAAAAACAGTAGATTTTATAATTATAGATTTAAAACACGATGTATATTATTTTCAAACAAGATCCTGTTTCTTCCTTAACATTAACCCGGGAATGGTAGCGTGGGACATAGAGTCACCCCAGGCTCACGAAATCGTTAATTCTGGAAAAACTGTTTATTTGTTATCAAGGATCTTGTCAGTATCCACCTATTTGACAGTCTTTATGGGAACTAAAATGTATTTGTCACATATCTCCCTCTTTTTTGGTAGTGGCAAACTCTTTTTTACAGTCTTAAGTTACTTGTTTCGATTGAGTTCCACGCGCGACCAAGTTTGTTCCAAAATATTTTCTATGAACATGATGCATTTTTTCCTGTGAACAACTTAGTGGTTTTGATTGCTGTGTTGTATGACTTATTATGGCTTATAAATGTAAATGGGCAGAATATAAAAAAATAAATGGGCATCTGTGGTCTGTATTGAAGGAAGTTGAAGTTGATCACGTAGAGGAAGAACTTTTGAAATAATATGATTATTAATTATGATCAGAAGTAAATTTGTGAGGAGCGATGCACATGAAACGTTTGAGTCGAAAGGAAAATTTTCAAATGCTACCTGAAGAACTCATTCAAGAAAAATATGAAGTCATAAGTGTTCCACAAGACACACTTTGCCCAGTCAAAAAGACACAAGCAAGAAAAAGCTCAACATGTTATTTGTCGATCCTCAAAGGACAATAAAACTACAACTTGAACAAAATAGGACAGTTTTGCCTGCAAATAACATTCTTTTGTAATGTTAACGAAAAATGTCTGTGATTTGTGTCTTTTATTAAACTCACGCACATTTGAAACTTCTTAGTGCAGTTTGATCGATATTTTTTCTCAAATTATCAAAGAAAAATTGAAAAGTAGGTAAATATACTTCTCTCAATTCAATTATTCAAGATTTTTAACGTGTTCAGTAAAAGTAATTATAAAAAAGGATTGGGGTGACTCAGTCACCCCGCGTGACCAATAACATTAGTATTGAGTGTACGCCAGCTCTCGGGTTAAAAAAGTCTGACTAAGCATTAAAAATATGCCTTAACACTAAATAATTTCTTCAGTCTTCTTTTTTGAAAAACTCCTTTCTTTCTTAGAGTATAGAAAAGAGTTTTTCTTTTCCAAAGGTACATTTGGTCTCATATCACAAAGATTAAGCAAACAAACCTTATTCCATAAAATTGCTTCTCTTCAGGAGAAAAAAAACTTTCTTACACTTACATAGAACTTGTTGTTCAATGCTTGTTTGTCAACAGACTGAAGTTACCCATTTAAGAAATTTTCTGGGCTTTTTCCAATCTGTAAAGAATCAGATCGATACATAACACCGATTGGGTTCTGGGGTCATGATTGATATGTTTAGCCAGCTGCGCGAACTCAACCGGCCGTAAGTAATGTTATAAAATGACTTATTAAGTGACGTCACCCTGCAGACTCCACCCATAAAAAAATTACCCCATCCAACTGAAGGATAGTCCACAAATGGACCCACGAGTCCGCGAAATCTCTTAAATCGACAGAGGGAGGTCTTTTAAAAACGCCAATTGTGGATGATTCGATTTCCCCTCCTCCGCTAAATAAATCATTTTTCAATAGGGTGGTGGGCATTTATCGGCTGGATGGATAACCCCCGAAAATCATTCCGCTCTGAGAGATCTCAATGTAGTTTTGCTATAGAACCTGATGACTTCTGCCTGATTAGGCACCCACCGTAGGTTGCGCTTGATGATTCTCTTAAGGGGTTTGTGGGAAGAAGAGCTCTCTATTCCTTTTGAAATAAACGGTAGGGCTCGTGATTATGTATTTATCTCTTTTGAGGATGGATGGGAAAGTTTTGATACTGGTTATATTTTTCGTATTTTTTAAATCTTTTTGAACTTGAGTTTTTTAACATAACGTTATGTGAACACCTATGCGTCAAACTTCGTGATTGCACTGCATAGAAATATAAAAATTTCAATTCATAAAGAGATAATCCCTATGTATAATAAGTCTAAAGATATATATTTTTTTTGCATAAAATCATACTGATTTGATAATTTCTTTACATTGGAAACAAATAAGGTATGAGTTATATATATGTTATGCTTTATGTTATAATAACAGAAATCATTGCCAAGCATAAGCTGCGATTAGTATATCCGCTTGCTGTAAATTGTATATTTGACGGCTTCTGAGATTTAGCAAAGTAATGGTTCGTACATAATAAGAAATTAAAATTTATAAGAAAGTTGCATTGAGTTATACGTTGGACATTGACGAACACATGGAGGGGTAACACGTTCAGACCAACAGATTTTTGATTTTTACCGTAGAGATTATCCCTCGACGCTTTCAGCTATGCGTTTTTGGAATGTAGCCTACTCCCCATAACAGAGGTCTGAAATTATAAATTTACTAGTAATTTTTTTAAATGCTTAGAATCTTAAAAAGACTTTTTTTAAAAATATTTTTCTGATTAAAATTTAATGATAGATCTTTAAGCTTTTCATATTTATAAATCTTTGAAATATTTTTTTTTAGTTTATCTGATATGTCTGCCAGCATATTTAAGAACATCACTAGCTGCTCATCTAAAAATATCGCAATTTCAAATAAGAAAATCCCGACTCGATTTATGAAAAATTCAATATTGAGATTTTTTAAGCAGAATAAGTTTTTTAATTCGATGACCACGGGGATTTTCTTAACCCTTTATCTACCGATGGTGCTTAGAAGTATCACTCAATTTAAAAATACATAGAATAACCATTTTTGCGAATATTCTGACGATATTTAGCAGGAACACTCTTTTAATTTGACTCTTTCAGGATACATGTCAGCACATGTCCAATGATGAGTATTTGGAGAGGAAAGCGAATAGAGAGAGAGAGAGAGAGTTTTAAAACAGAAGTTACGATTTCAGCTGACATTTTGATCGGATTGCGAAGCTTGTCATTTATGTTCCAAAAAAGTAGTTAATGTCAAAAGGTGTCTTATTTTTTTTTGTATGTTATTTAAGACCTTAAAAAATGATTTGATTATTTATTTTAAGGGAACAGTGTATATAATAAATTTTAAGTTGAATAACTGTGCGCTTATAAGTGCCGACAGTACACTGGATTTTAGAGCAAGAACTTATTTTTTCCCATTTGTGGAGCTTATTGTTGGTTTTTGTTCTGTTGGTGCATAACTCTATTTCACTTTTTTTAAATTTCTTTTTGCTTATTTTGATTTTTCTATTCTAACGTTTTCAAAAAAATTTCAACTTTGAATCTGAGATTGTTTCTTTTGCTACACAGTTAAATGAAATATCTATAATTTAATAAAAATTAGCAACATTTTATTTTCTTTGTGTAACTGAGATTTAATAATAATAGAATATTTTCAAGGTGCAATTAGTATCCCCCCCCCCTTTTCTTACGAGTGTCTGGAAAAAAGAAGCTCAGTCTTCGTGAGGCTTTGGATGTATTACAAAACTTACCATCTGAAAACAGTGATACACTAACAGATGGTTCTTTAGATGAAGAAGTCCCAGAAAATAATCTGCTGGAATTTTCATGGGATTCTTTAGAGGACGATCAAGAGACTAAACAAGACTCAAGGTGCAGCCGTTCATGTTCAGAAATTGCAGTATTTCCTACCCCAGGAGATGCAGTTCTTTAAAAAACATTCAATCGAAACCTCACTCAAAATGCACAACGTGTAATGGATTCTTGTGTATTAATAAAAAGAAAACCTGTTTCTTTAAATATCATCAAATTAAGTTTATGTGTAAAACCTGCTATTATTTGTAAAAAAAATAAATAAATTTTTAAAATTTTATTATTTTTAAAAACAAATATTTTGTGCCGTAAAATATTAGCGCTTACTGTTTATTTAGCATTTTTAAGAGTTAAAACTCCGATGAAAAAGTCATACGGTCATTTTGTATTATGAGAATATTTTAAACTTCTGTACTGACGGTACAATTTAATTAACTAGTACCAATTTAATTAATTAGCTCTAATGGATAACATTTCCCAAAGTTGAGTATTTTATTTATGTATACCTCCTGACTTTCATTGAAGTGATTCAAAAAATATTGCTTGAAAAAAATTGCAGTAAATCATAATGCGGTGAAGGGTTGAAATTCAAAATAATGAAAATGCTGAGATTTCCAATTGAAGGGCTTTGGCATTCATGATAAAAATATTGTTTACTGCATGTAACAAAAACATAGAAACACTTAACCATCAATCTTGTTCACTTTGCTTCTTACATAATTTGATTATAGATTACTTAATGAGCTTCGAAATTTCTAAGATATTTGAATATTTAGATTAAAAAAATCTCGATTATCTGACGATGCAAACCAGGAATTACAACTGGTAACTTCCTTGCGTAGCGGTTTAATAGACGCACATTGTTGGCAACAGGAAAGAAAGTAAAATCCATAAGCGTTTGTGACCTCTCTCTGACAAGAGGTTGTGTAGACCCACCTCACAAATATTACTGCCACACACAGATCGGTTGTCAGAATGTTCACTAATCAATCACTATGTCCATTTATAACTGTAAACCAGAAGAACATTTGGTGGGAAGCTTCTTAACAGTATATTACAATTGATTGTCACCTTTGTACGAGGGTACTGAATTCAAGCTTTATTTAGTGTACAAATAATCCAAGAATCAAAGGTTAAACTAAAATTCGATTTGTTATTTAATAGAAACTATTGTTGCGGATTTCAATTCCTCTAGCTTCAACGTTAAGACAAGCTTGGAATTTTATGTTGTGGAGTTATTGAAATTGTACACGCATCTTAGTTTTTTAATACAGACGTATTTTTATTTAACTTTCTATAAAGAGTTTGTAATAACTGTGGAGCAAAAAAAAAATGGCTAAAGTTTAAAAAAAGTTTAGTTCTAAAGTTAATTGAAGCTGTACGTAAGATCATAATTCCTAAGCACTTCTTATAATTTTTTGGCTTCCTTCACAGATTTACAAACAAGTACTTTAAGAGATACAATTTTTTTTTCTAGGACTGAAATAGAGCAATTTAAAAAAAAAAAAAAGTTTCACTATCTTATCATTTTCCTCAATGTTTGGACATCAATTTTTTTAAGTCAATAGCTTTCTGTATTACAAATATTATTTCATCTAATTCTTCGAAGGTACAAAAGGCAAATTTTAATCAGTTAGCAGAATCTACAACTTTACAAACTGAAAGAAAAGCTTAGAAAAAATTCTAAAATATAGCTTAAAATTAAAATACTTAATTTTAATAAAAGCCAATATCTTTAACTTTATAGTATATTTGTGTTTCCCACGAAAAAAAAAAACTTAAATTTCTCTTCTAAAATCTCAATTTATGGTACTTTGGCCGGAAAGTATTTTTATGTATGTTTACGTATTTTTTTAAAAAAATGTAAATAAAGTAACATGTCTTTGAATCTGAATCTTTTTAAGTAAGAAACATGTTATCAATCCCCCAAAAAATTCATAATAAGCAAACTAGAGAACAGATATAATTAAGAAACAATAAAAAAAAAAAAAAAACTTAATCCGTTTGCGCATGTTTATTTTAAAAAAAAGAATAAAAACACAAATCAACATTTTTATTTACATAGTAAGAAAAACAACTAGAATAAAACTAAAGGAAAAAAAACACTATTTATTATGATTACTTTTATTATTTATGTTAGCTATTTGCAGCAAAAAATAGTAAAATTAAAACCAAAACATGATTCTTTAATAATAATTTAAATTAGAAGTACTTAGCCAAATTTAAAGAAACGTTTCGTGGATTTATATTTATAATTTCCAAAATATTTTCATTCTTCTTACTTACATCACAGTCTTTTAGAAAAATTACGGGGACAGTTAGAAAAAAAATGAATTTTAAACATGATGCTTAAGAATTTTAGGAATTACTACGAGTCATTTCTTAACATTCACAAAATAAAGAAATTAAATAAAATAAAAAATTGAAGAAAAAAATCTCTAATTTCTACGAAAAGAAGTTTAAAATCCCCTCAATATATATAGATATATATAATCTACTAAGCAGGGATGTCAAATTACTAAATTTTGTACAGTTAATTTTAAGCTACTCTGTAATTCAAAATTGTGCATTGGTTATAGGCAAAAGTGTACAATAGTTCAGAGTCGAAATGTTCTGTTTAATTTACGTCATTTGAATATTACAATGGTGAGACATATATAAGTCAGTTTATTGTAATTTAAGTTTGAGTCAGCGATACTGGTCCATTTTTTAACTAAAACTCCAAAAATTGCTTCGCGAAAACAAATATATTTTTCGGTTATTTTCCTGATTAAAAATAATCATACCATTTTACTATAATTTTATGAAATAACTCTTCAAGAAACAAATTGTGTCTTTTAAATAATCATTTTACCTTTACGTATATTGTGTTAGTAAAATTTGAAAACTACTACACACAAAATTTTTTAAAATTATAAAATATTTTTGATTTTCGCTAAAACAAGTAATGCTGAATGAAATTTAGCCCGAAGATTTCAATCAGTTACATACTTAGGCTTCCGTTGTCTCTTATCTTCACTTCTATAATTCATGCATCAAGAATTAAATGTTTCTTTCCATTTAATATTTAAATTATATTACTGATTTTAATTTGCTTTCTTCTTTTCTTATTTTATAAAGAAATCAAACTTTTCTGGTTATTAATATAAAGCAAAATAGCAGCATGCAATACAGTACTTCAAAACACATTTAATTTTAGAAGTCAATCCTAATTCTGAATTTTTTTAAAATTGATTTTGCTGGCTTCTATGTCGGATATATTGGGGATTCACTTTTTCTTTACTAAGGTTTCTTACATTCTGGAGTAATAAATTTTCTTAGTTTGTTTATTATATATGCAATGCACACACATTACACATGATATTATCATAGTATGATAAGTACTATGTTACTTCTAAAAGTTCAGAATGTGTTTTGTTTTGTTTTCTTTCAGTAAATCAATAATTTTTTAAAAGTTTTTTATTTTCGACTTTTTTATATGGTTCCCACGTAGAATTATCAGCCTCCAAGGTGTGCACCCCACAATTAAAAATAAGGAGTTATTTAGTTTTTCTTGTAATATATTATATCAGAAGCGTTTTCTTTTTGCTTTATATATATATATATATATAAATAAATATTTTTATTAACTAAAGCAGTCTTGTTTTTTGTGAATCATTAATCGAAAATAGAAATCTGAAATTCTTATTCCCGGGAAAAAGAGGGGAAAACACTATTACACTCGAAAAAGCCTGTGCAATGCCGGCTAAACGGAGGGAAAAGAAACTTGTATGATAAAGGAAAAAGAAGTGGAAGAAACTTCCTAAAAAGGGGAAGTTTAATGGCATTAATACAGAAATCACTATTGCATCTCTGCATCATACGTTATTCAACATACGGAGTGGTCGTCGATATGTATGAATACTGATACATTAAATATTAATTTGAATAAATATTTTATCATTTACTATATATTTAGAATGAAAGAGTCAAAATGACGTTTTGGCGAGTTTCTACAAGAAATCCACATAGCTGTATATTTTTATATATCTGTAGCATACGAAGGAAGGAGATCCAGTCACTGGTGCCGGAATCTACTTAAATTTAAAAATTCACACATTGAAAATTTGCATTTCCAGTTACGATTCAATGATTAAAATTTATAGCAGATAAAAAACATCAAATTTATTGCAAATGAATGTATTAAGAAAATTGATATGATAGTTATGTTTTAAGCAGTACCTTATAAATTTTTTAACATTCTTAATTTTATCACTATTTTTATTAACTAAATAAAAACTATGCAGTAAATATTTAAGAATTATACTCCTATAAGTAGGAGATATATGTATGTATATAACTGTTCTAAAATGGAACTTCAATAACATTAAAATATAAAACATCTCTTATCAAATATATATATATATTATTATTATTTTATATAAAATCCATAATATGTTAAGTTGTACCTAAAGTGATTATTATTGATTTTAATAAGGTTCAAGTAATCAGGATAAAAAGTAATAACGGGACCCTAGTTTTACTAAAAATTATTAGATTATCATAAACGGGTATGATAATTCATTTTTGTTAAAATTATCTATGAATTGAAGTAAAACTTTTAACATACACAAAACAATAAAAAAATAATAAGAGTAAGACAAGAAATTAAACATTCCCTTACTTACATATTAACGCATAATTTTATATAATTTAATTAAGAATCTAGGAAGAACCAATCCAACATTGTTCAGAGCTGTAATAATATTGTGAAGCCTTTCTTTTCTTTGGGACTCTAAAACTCTTTTTCGTCTTAATATGACTTATTTTACTCTCGCTAAATGGTTGATTTGCCATAATTTCGTATTTTTTTAATTATTTTCTTTACGTTCCATACAAAATCTTTCCATGACATTACAGCCTTGGCGAAAATCACTCTCTGAGGCCGCCAATATGGTAACTCTACAAGGGAAACACAGCCACATTGTGTTGACTAATGTTATACACCAAGAAAAAACTAATAGAAACAGAACATATCTTTTAAAAAAAATTATGATAATTTGGGGTTTTACTCATTAATTTAAAGTTGATAATGCTTGGAATATAAATATGTATCAAATTTAATTTCCTGCACTGTTCTAAAATGTAAGAACATCTCTTGCCCGTTTGATAAATTGAAATATACAGTACAGTTCTTCGGAGAACAGAAACTTGGGAATTTGCTTTTTTCCCATTATTTCTGATAATTAAATACATATATAGAGTACAAACCACTTGTAATTGATATTTCAATCGTATTATGAAGATTATTTAGGCAAAATCATTTTAAATATTGCCAATTTTGGCAACAAAAATACATTCACATGTATGTGACCTTCCCAATTTTTTTTAATGTTACAGTATTATTTTTTATCCGTAGCTTACTTCACAATGTGTTTCAAAATCAAAATGGGCGGGTCAAGCATTATAAAGAAGGATGGAGAACAGTTCTTTTGGAAGACCTGCCTTACGGTAACCCCACGAAGCGCGTGCCAATTAGTAGGCGATATTTATGGTACAGAGCACGCCGAGTCTCCACAGTAAATAAGCATAAAATCATCCATATGTATGGCTTAGTTCATCTAAAGGAAAGATTTCTGAGAGTTATTGGCACTCACGCCTAAAGGTCAATTACCCTCATGTGTTCCGGTTTAAATTAGGATTAGCTCAGTTAGATTCGCACTGAAAGACGCCATTTTGTTGTTGAGTTGAAGTTGTAGTTATTTATTTTGTTCTTTTTTCTTTAGAAAAGTAGAAATTTGTGTGGTTTTTCAGTCTTATTTATGCTGTTCGAGGCGAAGCAATTTGTTGCGCTTGTTCGCCCTCTAGTTTTTGAAGAATTAATCAGATGAAGAAAGCGGGAATTTAAATCAAATACTGCCTCGTAGGTCACCGCAGGATATCTGTGTATATAGAATGGGAATTGACAGCTATTCGACAAGTCTAAGCAATTCTTAAAAAATTTATTATGGCTGTGTCTATTCATGAGGCACGCTAATAGCTATGTTTTTGGTTCTTGGTATGCAAATTGTATTGCTTTTGCTTCAACAAATGCTCTTCAAGCATCAAATAACTTAAGCAAGTCATCTTTTTCTGATTTTAAATGAACATTATTTTCTTATTCTGATACGTAATCTTTAATGATCCCGTCCTCATCTTCGAAAAGTAATTTTTTTTCGAATTTAAATTAATGTTGCATATGCACTACTTCTCATTTGCTTAAATAACTTGTAAAACATTCTAGTAAGGAATATGGAATGAGTTCCTTAATGAGCTGTATTTTAGGTTTGTAGGAGGAAAGGTATATTATAAATGCATTTATGGTCGGTAATAAAATTTCTTATCTGTTCTTAATCACACTATATTTTCTTTTCGTACATCATATGTATGATGCATATTTTTCAGTTACGCAATTTTCCGCTGCATCGATTAACATAAAATCAGAACTCTCTTAAACTCAGAGTGTTAAAATTATTAACACATATTTATTAAAAGAATTTTGAAAAAAGAATTGAAGAAGGGTAGTTGTAAAAAACGTATGCATATATATATATATATATATATATGCATACGTTGATGGATATATATATATACATCATTGTCAAAAATATGTAATAACAAGTTCTTAATTCACAGGCTAAAATTTAACTACAGGTTAGAAATAGTTGCAATATGAAAACCAAATCCGATTTATTATTTGTTGATTCTTTTTTTAACTACATTTAAATATAATTTTTTTAATTTTTTTTGTTTCTTGGTAATCTGAATGTAAACTATGAGAAACTCCTAATAACATTTTTTTTTTCAATTAACCTAAGTTGTCACTTAGAACTTCGAATTGATTTTGAGAAATCAAAATCCTTGGATCTCATCATCAGCATCAGTTACGAAAAGTTGTAAACTAGCAGGATTTGTGAATTATCACAAATCCTGCTAGCTTACAACTTTTCGTAACCGATGCTACGTTTAGATAATGAATTTAATTTTGAATGTTAAATCTTTTTAAGAGAAGTTTCCATTACAGTAAGTGTTTCTATCAAGGTATTAAACCCTCCATTGAGGAATAATAACTTCCTGTCCCAAAAATAGTATAATAAGTTTATTTATAAATTGAATAATAAAACTATCTAGTAGATTCAGATTCTAAAATAAAATAGAACAAAAGCAATTTTTATTTTTATTTTAGTACACTCTGCTCTGTAAATATATAATGTGTCGATTTTCTGTTTCGAATCATTTCACATAAAGTATTGCTTGAGTTGTGCATGCATTATAATTGACTATCTTCTTTTTCAATGGCTCGGCAACCGTGGGCGGGCTCTGGCATTCTCCAGAAGTTTTCTCCAGGCATCTTTACTTTTGGCCAGTGTTTTCCAGTTTTTTTGGCTTTTAAAATATTTAGGTCTTTTTTGATGCAGTCAATCTATTTTAACGGGGTCTTCCCCGAGGCCTATTTCCATGGGCTTTGCCAAAAAGATTTTCTTGCAGCAACGATCTTCATTCATTCTAGCCATATGGTCCAACCCATTTAAGTCTCTGTAATTTGACAAATTTTACAATATCAGGTTGTTTGCAAATTCTATAGAGTTCTAGTTAGATCTTCTTCTCCACGATGCATTATACGTTGTGGAGAAGAAGAGAATTAAGCGTAGGCTCTTTCTCTCGAAATTTCCCAAAACTTCCACATCAAGTAAAGTCAATGGCCAAGTCTCTGATGCATAAGTCAGGACAGATCTTATAAGATTTTTGTAGAGAAGCATTTTAGTTCTTAATTTGAGAAAATTGGATTGTAAATATCTCCTTCAAGGCATAAAATCATCTATAGACAACAATGATTCTTTTATAAATTTTTGGGGCAGCTTGTTTTTTATTATTTATCCGTAATTGACTCATAGTTTTTTTATTAAATTTAGGAATTCTTTGTGTTCCACCAAGTATATCTTGAGGGAGTGAGAGTATAACGTCTCTCTATAAAACTACACGAGAGCTAGTGGCGACGGACCTTGTAATTTTGAGAACCATGGTAAAATGATGAGGATTAAACCTGTGTGAGCTGGCACCCTTCTCTCAGAACTTTTACACCTCGTCAATGAGCCTTAAAATAATTAACGTGCATCGGCTTCCTCTACACAGCGGGTCTTCAGTGGTACTAGACTCGAACTCATGACACTGTGGCCACGAGCCCGTGACCATAATCACTAGGCTATCACGGTCACCAAGTTCTAATTGAAATAATAACCAATATATAATCATGTTAAGAAGAAGTGTATACATACGTATACAGGACAAAGCATACTAAATATAAACCATTGCAAACTAGTTAAAACTAAACAACACAAAGTAAAAGTAATACAAAGATTTAAGTAAGCGGAAATATTTTTTGAAAAAGTTTTTAAACCTCTTGCTCCATTTTATGAAACATTTCCTACTAATATACAAAAAAAAAAAAAAAAAAAAAACAACCTTACAATAAATAACATTGTACATTCAATGGGCACACAAGGAGGACCCCACCCCCATAGTCCTTGATTTTTTTTCCGACTGATTATAATCCTATGTATATAGTACGTCAAATTTAATTATTTGTCATTAATATTTAATTTTATTAATTAATGATAGTTTCTTATACAATAGTTAATTTTTTGCTATTTTTGTTCCCGAAAATCGACAAAATCAAAAGAATATGTTGGGTGGCGTATTCGATCATGATATGAGAATGGTCGACTTTCGACCCCCCCCCCCCCCTCCTGAAAAATTCCTGTGTGCACCACTGTGTACATTTAGTATAGTTTTCTACGATTAAATTTAAAATATACTCATTTAACGTTATTTTATTGTTAACTCGATAATTCTCCTAGATAAGTATGATTAACACATAATTACTTAATATAATATAGTCAGAATAAACCTACGGGTAAAAAGTTCTCATTAATTTTTATGAACATGAATAATGTTAGGAGTAAATCAATATTTTTAGTACAGAAGATGTCAGAATCTTACTTTGCACTTAAAGTAAAATAAATTTAACTTATGGAATTTAATTTTGCAGTTAGCCTCTAACCTAGTTATTGCTACTATTATAGTAATAGCTTCTCAACATCTTTGTAAATAGTAAAAATTCCATCAATATTACAAGGAAATAAGAGATGGAATTTGATTTCCGAGTCCAACGGGTAATTGTGCAGAATAATTGAGCTCAAAATTCGAAAAAAGAAGAGAAAAAAAAATAATAAATTGGAACTGCTGTTCACCTATCGTTCTCTGAAAAGCAAAATGGCGGATAATGGATTGCCGCTCTGTTAACTTCAAAGGTCTCCCGTTCCTTTTTGTTGCTCTCGTTTATTTCGGAAATGTATCCCGGTTCATCCTTTTGAGTTTTTTAATATCCAAAACGAATTGCGAATAAAGAAAAGAGCCCTCTTTTAAAACGAACCGAAGTTTAGAAAACGAGAGCAGAGCATTTGTGAATGCATGGCTGAATCAATTATATCGTCTGGCAAAGTTGTGCTGAGTTGCACAATGGTTTACCGCTGTCATGGAAGAGAAAGAATAATCTTGAGGTTCTAAAAGAGTTCATTTTCCAACTCGTACTTTTATCCAGAATGCTCTTTTGTTGGAATGAATCTATAAATGGCCGCTCCAGCGGGCAACGGATTGGAATTTGGTTAATAGGCAACATAAATGCTTTGACAAACATTTTGATGGTGCACTGGAATGTGAAATGCTTTAAAAAAAGTAATCAAATAGTTGATGATGACAAATGCAACATATTTTTAAGTTTTGTGTCTCATTTTAAACAGATCTTTGTGTAAATATTTAAATGTTTTAAATAGAAAGTGGAAATAATCTGCTAGACATAAAGGAAACTTTGTTTGAGTAAACACATCTCAGTCACCTTTTATTTTTTTCTTTACATTATAAACAAAATTGCTATTGTTTGTATTAAGTTTGCTTATATATACTGTAGCATCCATACTTTTATATTTTTTTATATTTAACTCTATTGTGTTTTAATTTTTCATATATCCTTTTAAAATCTATGTCTGGTTATCTTGCAATTACAAATCTTTTCAGTTTTGATCATGTTTATTCATCTCTCTCTTGTAGAGAAGTTTTGACTATATATATATATTATAGCAGTAAATAATTCAAAGAAGACTAATAATCCCAAGCATCCTAAGATCAGACCGGAAGAACCAAGAACATGGAACCATGACAAACCAAAAGAAACGTATCTAGCAGGGAAAACTATTATGATTTCTCGAGCTGTCACTGGTTTAGACAGTGAAACAGGATTAAACATTGTTTTTTGAGATCTCAACCTTCTCCTGCAGCAGAAATTGTTTCTACATAATAGTTTCCAGTATAAACTAAGGCAAAGCCTAAAACCCACGTGGGTGAATATAACAGCAATATAATAGAAATTGCAATATTAATTTACCATAGGAATCCGGAAGAAATAGACAAATATAAATATGTAAACAAAATATTTGCAAGAGAGGTTAATAATGAATATAACCATAATTAACAATAATGTAAATGAGCAAAGAAACTCTATCTTACCCGATGTATACAGATTCACAATGTCTGACTCACTGCATCAAAAAAAAAAAAAAACACCAATACTAAGAATAAAGGCGCCATCTATGTATATTTTAGTAACTAAACTTAATATAAGCATATATCAAGAATATTAATACAATAGACTAAATATTTAAGAAATATACAATAAATTATATACTATAAAATAAATAGAAATGAATACTTAAAATAAATAATTAAATAGCTATAACTTTGATGACATATATTTATAAATAAATTAGCTGGATAGTTATAGTCTAGGCAACTTTGAAAGAATTTTTATAATTATTATTCTCAATACTTCTTCAGATACTAAATCATTATTTTTTTTATATAGTTTAGAATGATATTTCTAAAAATTGAAATGTGAAGGGTACTATTCCAATATGGCATTTTTATAACATTAAATCAAAAGAGTCTCTTTTATCAAAAATATTACTTTTTAGC
>BMAO01011105.1:29676-128762 GCA_019973975.1 Trichonephila clavata | reverse complement strand
ACGGCACGCGACATCACCAACCGGCACGACACTTAACCAAACTAACAGAGTTCTGATCCTCCGCGCAACTCTGCGCAGCTCACAAAATCCTTCTTCAAATTCCGAAGGGATTATTTAACGACCGATCTGAAATGAGTTAAGGATTCTTACTCCTTCCCCCAATCGAAAAGCATCCGTCTGAAGACGATGCGCCTGAAAATAGACAAAAAAAAACACACACACACACAAAAATACATAGACACAATTCAGAGAGAAATAATTGAAAATTGGTTATGCGCGCAGAGCCCCAGATAATATAACTCCTCGGAGACACATAAATATACATACATTATAGAAAACTACATAATAGAAATAGAAATTCAAAAAAAAAACCCAGAGAATAATACATAAAACGAATACTCTACTTGCATATTATATATAATTATTTTTTTTTTTTACTATACTTCTAAAAGAACCTTTAGTGAATA
Organism: Trichonephila clavata; assembly: GCA_019973975.1. NCBI lineage: Eukaryota > Metazoa > Arthropoda > Arachnida > Araneae > Nephilidae > Trichonephila > Trichonephila clavata. The sequence goes on along the minus strand of BMAO01011105.1, from coordinate 128,295 downwards.
TACATAAAAATGAAGCAAACAAAACCTACTCAGAAATTCTAAGTCTGGAAAGTGCATCTGCATTGCCGTGAGCACTACCCCTTCTATAGGAAACTTTAACATTGTACCTTTGTAAGGCCAATGCCCATCTGGTCAATTTGGCACTGTGAGGAGCACTATTGGTAAGATATGTCAAAGGGTCATGATCTGAAATGACCTGGATTTGTGACCAAAGATCCAAGTGTCAAATTTACGAAGCGCCTCTAACACGCTGAATGCTTCATGTTCGATCGTGGACCACTTCATTTGGGCCAAAGTCAGTTTTTTTGCTAAAGAAAGCAATTGGCATTTCCTCCATATGGTCATTGTGTTGAGCTAAACAAGCGCCAATGCAGTAGCGGAAGCATCTGTGAATAGTAGAAGGGGCGAGACAAATCTGGTGTATGTAGAGAAGGCATTTTTACAAGTTCCTCCTTAAGTTTCATGAAAGAATCTTCAGCTGACGACTCCCAAGGAATGTCCTTCGGAATGTTCTTTTTAGTCAAGTTAGTTAAGGGTAATACTATCTGTGCGAAGTTCGGGATATAATCTCGATAATAACTCGTGAGACCCAAGAAACTTCTGACTTCACTTTTTGTGGTAGGTCGACTCAGTCTCCGAATCGTTTCTACTTTTTTCAGGATCAGGAGAATGTTTTCCTGAACCAACTATGTGACCTAAGAACTTGACGGATTTTCTGCCGAAGGCACACTTTTCAGGTTCACCTTTAGCCCTACTTTTTGCAAAGACTTAAACACCTTGGTGATGTGATCGAGGTGTTCTTCCCAAGTTGTCGAATAGATAGCAACATCATCGATGTATGAGCGCAGTATTTCCGATGCAAGAACAGAGCATGTCCATGGACTTCTGAAAGGTGCTTCCAGCATTTTTCATGCCGAAAGGCATAACCTTCCATTGATAATGCCCTGAATGAGTCACAAATGCTGTCAAAGGCTTGGCCTCATCCTTCATTGGGATCTGCCAATAACCTTTCGTCAAGTCTAGTACACTTATGAATTTGGCTTGGCCAATTTCAAAAAGAAGGTCTCTTGCGTTCTGCATTGGATATGCATCAGTAATTGTGAATTATTTAAAAATCTATAATCTACACAGAGTCTTACGCTTCCGTCCTTTTTAGAGACGCATACGATAGGGTGAGCCCATTCACTTTCACTAGGCTCAATCAGTCCTAATTGAAGTAACTCGTTAATTTGTTTATTTACTTCTTCTTGAAGGGCTATCGGTATGCGATAAGGTTTCAGTTTCTTTGGAACGTAATCGGGCATTAAACTCACTGAATGTCCTTTTACCTTAGCAGAGCCTGGAACAGAGCTAAATACGTCTGAGAATTTAGAGAGGAGGTCCGCAAGCTGATGTTTTTGAGAATTTTCTAGACCAGAAGAGCTATCCATTACATGGTTGTAAATGTCATTGACGTCCAATTCTACTGTATCAGTAGGGGCATAATGAAGTTCACCAAATTCATCGTCTTGGTCAAATATAAGACCTATTTGCTCAATTCTAGCTATGTACGGTCGTAATTTATTGAAGTGGAGTTCTTTTTCACTTCCATCGTCCATTTTTACTCTCGCTGTATGTGGTCTCGGTAGTTCTATGATAGATGCAGGACCCATCCATTTTTTTAAAAGCTTGTGAGATGACGATGGATAAGTACCAAAACCTGGTCACCAACTGCCAAACGTTTTTCTCTAGACCTAAGGTTGTATCTACTTGCATATTCGGCTTGTGCTTTTTCAGTTTCCTCTTGCCAGGTTATGAGCCTGTTTCAATTTTCCAGTTAAGTCTCTCAAATATTCCTCAACGGACTTTGAGCTACCAGTAGGAATTTCCTTGTCACCTGTCCAAACCTCCTTCAATAGTTTCAATGGGCCGTTTGGTAGCCGACCGTAAACAAGTTGGTATGGCGAGACGCCTGTTGTGCTATGTGGCACTTCCCGATACGCAAACATGAGGTACGGAAGGTGAGAATCCCAATTATTTCCGTTTTCCTGAATATTTTTATTCAGCATTTCTTTTAGAGTCCGGTTCCAACGCTCTACAACCCCCATGCTCTCCGGATGTCCTGGAGTAGCGAATCTTGTAGCTATTCCCAAAACGTCCTCGAAGGCTTCAGTCAATTCAGCAGTGAAATTTGTTCCCTGATCAGTGCAAATAACTTTTGGGAACCCAGTTTGGGTGAATATCTTCATTAAAACTTCACATGTTGTTTTTGCCTTGATATTCCTAACCGGTATGGCCTCTGCCCATCTAGTGCAAATATCAACTGCACAGATAATAAACTTATGACCTCTGCGAAAGGATGGCTCCAAAGGGCCAATACAGTCGACACTCCATACTTCAAATGGGTTTTCCGGTCGAACTATGGGTGTTATGGGAATTCTATCCCGGTAAGTGAGCCCTCTTCTAAGCTGACAGGTCTTGCAGCTTTGACAAAATGACCTTACATCTTGTTTGAGTTTAGGCCAGAAGAAGGAATATTTGATCCGTTGTTTAGTTTTACTCTCGCCTAAATGTCCAGCTAAAGGTATTTCGTGGGCCACTTTCATAACTTCTTCTCTTTTGCAGGTGGGAAGGACAACTTGCTTTACATCTTCACCGCATATTGACTCAGTGTGTATTAAAACTCCATCATCAATTTCGTACGCATTTTGTTTGTTCTTAGCCTGGCTCCAGACTGGTCCCAATGACTCGTCCATTCTTTGAAGTTTAACAAAAGAAGATTTCGCCAAATTTGTTTCCGATGTCTCGGTCTCTTGCCCTAAGGCTAAAGTAGATAGTTCTTCCTCACTTTCCAATTGTATATCTTTACCCTTGGTGCATTCAAAATCTCTCTGATTTTCAAAATCAAATAACTGAACATTTTCTAAAAGAATCTCATAAGCGGTGGCGCTAATCAACATGTCGTTGACGAGTTTCTTAGACACAGCGCACATGATTGGCACCGAGCCATGCTTTCCGTCGCCAATTTGAGGTTAAATAGTTTAAGAGCAGCTATTTCCTTTTCACCAAATGCCGAAATGATTTGGATAGTTCCCTCACCTTCTCCACAATCCTTACCGATCAAGTCTTCGCGTAAGACTGATATTTGTGCTCCTGTATCGATTACTGCTTTTATGGACGTTTGTCCACATTTGATATCAACAAATTGAAGATAATCAATTCCATTCCTTGTGTTGATGGGAACGGAGACTGGTATTGAGACTCTAGCAGTTACCACTTCCTTAGTAGATTCTAGTTCAGTTCCCTTAGCAGTAATTGTGTTACTTCTGGCATTGCGAGGTGGTGTCTTTCTTGTATTTTTCGGGCATTCCCGAGCCAAATGTCCTACATTCTCGCAAATAAAACACTTAGGCTTAAACCCTCTACTTGTTCCGTGTTTGACTCTACCGGCAATTTAGTTTTCCTAAAAAATGGTGCATCTTTTGGCTGCAGATTAGCGCCCTTATTATCCGAGACAAACTTATTATTTGTCGGCCTGTACCTCGCTTCATTCGAGTGGGCTCCCCTTAAATTAGCCCTCACGCTTTCGTATTCGTCTAGCTTATCAGCTAAGTCTCCTGGAACAATTGATTTAACCCAGTTGTCAACAAACTGTTCTCTTACGTCACCAGGGACACGTCGTTTCAACTGATCTGTAATCATGAGATTCTTCAACCCTTCAAAATCATTTACACCAATACCTCCAAGCCACTCTTCAAAATAGCTGGTTATTTCGAAAACAAAATCACGCCAAGATTGAGCTGGATTCCGCTGGTGTTTTACAAACTTCTGCCGAAAAATTTCAGCACTAAGTTTGAAGCGTTTCAGCAATAGACCTTTAATATAATCATAGTCGTCAAATTTTTCCTCTGCTTCACGAGCCATTAATTGATTAATTTCACTAGGCATAAGAGCCAAAAGAGCTGACACCCAGTGTCTTTTCTCGATGCCAACCCTCTTTGCCTGTCGTTCGAACAAGGTCAAAAACAAAACTATGTCCCCATCTTTCATCTCAAATTTGGGTACAACTTTCGTTAACTCATAGATGCTAACCTTAGCCTCAGGTGTACTAGCTAACCCCTTAAGCCTTTCATTCTCTAACCGTAATTTTTCTAACTGAAATTCGCGATCAAGCCTTTGATTCTCTTTCTCAAATTCTTGTTGCTCTCGAAGCTTTCTATTCTCAATTTCTTGTTGTTCTCGAAGCTTTCTATCCTCTATTATAATTGTGAGTTGATTTTTGCTAAACTCCTCATCATAATCTGGGTGTGTGGTAATTAGTTTACTCAAATCTGAAATTTTCATATTATCTCCCACATTAAGGTTCAGCTCCTCTGCCAATAGCCTAAGATCCTCCTTTCGTGCCTTACCTAAGTAAGCCATTTTTACTACTTGTTTACCTATCCACTCAATAATAAAATCAATAAAATGAGGGAAAAAACTTTTGTTACAACTATTCCTCACAATATGTAACTAAACTACAACTTCACATTCAAGTTATGTCATGTAATAGTAATGAATTCTTAAGTACCCAAATACAAAATCAACCATTGTTTAGTATAAACATAGGCAAGTATTATGTCATAATTAATTAAATCACAAATAAAATAGATTAAAACATGACAATCTAAAAAAAATCACAATTCATACTCTACCTCAATCTTAGGTAAAGAAAAATTTATAGAATGAAATTTTATGACATGGGAAACAAAACAAAAAAAATCAAAATTTCACAAAGTTAGAAAATATTATCTTTCGAAAACAATTTCACAAAACTCTTACTAAAACGAAATGTTTTGCTTTATAATTCAATAAATAAAAAAAAAAAGGATCACACAACATAAAAAAATGATTTATGGTATAGAGGCTATTATTGGTTCACACACACGTGCCATGCATCGCTACAACGGTTTGCATGTTTCATATAACTTCACAGTATTGCTACTACATTCAGATTACTCGTAAAATAGTCTTTGGAATACAATATATTTCAACCAAATATTTCAATTAACACTGTCGTATTAAAAAATTTTTTTAAAAAAAAATTTAACTCTAAATATGAATAACTGAAACGAAACTAATTTCAAAATTAATTCGAATCTAATTACTCTCAAAACTCTCGTATGAAAGACCAATTTAACACAAGAATACAGTAAATAAAATAAACAAATGGTTCTTATACTTTTAATACACGTCGAAACCTGTCGAATACTGTCGTATCCAGACAAGTTTACACTTTAAAATACTGATGTATTTCAACAACCAAACAAAATTAATTGGCTAAAATACTTAACACATGTCGTGTTATTTACTAAATTTGCCGAATACTGGCGTATCCAACGAATTTATTACATAGAATACTGATGTATTCAAACAACAAAATTTAATTAACTAGTATACTTAACACATGTCGTGTTATTTACGAAATTTGCCGAATACTGGCGTATCCCAACAAATTTATCATTTAGAATACTGATGTATTCAAACAACAAACAAAATTTAATTAACTAATATACTTAACACATGTCGTGTTATTTATGAAATTTGCCGAATACTGGCGTATCCCAACAAATTTATCATTTAGAATACTGATGTATTCACACAAACAAACAAAATTTAACTAACTAATATGCTTAACACATTTCGTGTTATTTACGAAATTTTTCGAATACTGCCGTATCCAAAACAGGATTACCATTTGTACTACTAATATGGCAAAACGAAAATAAGCACTGGCGTGCAAAAAAAACCATTTTTTTTTTTTACATATTCATTTAGAGAACTCGTACACATAAACACATAAATTAATGTTTCATTTCTCTCTGATCACAATTGAGGAGTCATATTATAGAAATGAGGCTCTTACCTTATTTTTTTTTCCCAAAAAAGGATTACTTCCGTTTTGTTCCGAGTGCTTTATTTTATTTCCCGCTAATTTAATATCCTCTGGTAAGATCCTTTAGACTACGCCAATAAAGTTCTTTCATCCTCTTCAATAAACACACATTAGTTATGTGGCCAAATTGATCTTTAATTTTAACAATTATTTAAACATATACACCCGACATCACAAAACGGCACGCGACATCACCAGCCGGCACGACACTTAACCAAACTAACAGAGTTCTCATCCTCCGCGCAACTCGTTTGCGCAGCTCACAAAATCCTTCTTCAAATTCCCGAAGAGATTATTTAACGACCGATCTGAAATGAGTTAAGGGATTCTTACTGCAGTCTTCTTCTTTCTTGCATATTATGTAGTTAGAATGATTGGATTCAATTTTCCACTTGTTATCTGCTAATTTTTCACACAATTCTATTGTTTTGAATCTCTAGGCCTAATCTGTGGCTATTGACAATTTTTGATAGTTTATCAGAGGAAATGGTTCTTTTTGTAATTTTTATTAGGCGTTGAAATATTAAGTCTCTAACCAGTTTTAAAAGACCATCGATTGCAATGTCTAGTCTCTTGACATGCTTTCCCTCAAAATAATGATATTTAATTTTTTTATGAAGGGACTCCAAATTAATGTTTGTATTTATGCCCAGACCCTTCCTGTAGCAATAGGCCCATTTTTCTGGTCTCTTAGCATAATTCTGTTGGAAATATTTTCCGAATTCACAAGTGTCCGAGTCATTTAACAATTCTTGTATGAATTGCTTCATAAGTTTAGAAAATGTTTCTAAACATAGTTCCTCTTTCACTGCCTTTAATGCTTTATTAACATTTTTTCTCTTTTCAGGATTTTTAATTTTATTTAAATTTTGGTGCCAGTTTCTTGTAACGTGCCAAGCACACAATAAGACATTTTTAACTGTGCCCATCACATAACTCCAAGCATTATAAAATGCTGGAGCATCATCAGTCATAAATGTTGTAGTTTCGATTATACCCACAGCATTTTTAATAGCACTAAAATAAATTCTGAATACATCTTCAGAACTTTTGTTGGAAAAACAAAATGCCACAGGTATTCCATTCTTATGTTCATTGACTACCAGAACTGAGTATAAATTAAAATCATAGCTGTTTAGCCCATGTGTTCCATCTATACAAATTTTGTCCTTTCCATATTTTGTAATCATTTCTTTCTGAAAATCTGTCATGATTATGAGGACAAAATCTTCATCTTTCAATCCATAGTCATTCCCTGATTGTCCCTGCTCTTTGAAAAAAACAATACAATTTTCTCCATTATTTTTCATTTCTTGAGTCCATAGCTTGGCACTCACTGCATCAACTTCATGCCTTTTAATATAACCATTAATATTGAAGTCCCTTTTAATATTATGGATATCCTTTTTTTCAATGAGCATCTTTCTGCCACTGTCAACAGTAATTTCTTCTCTAATATCCTGCAGAATTTTTTTTTCACTAACACCTTCTTTTAATCGTCCTGAAAAATAAATAAACAAAACTAACAATAGTAACTAATAACAAAACTAAGGATAATAAAACTATATAAATAAAATACTATACCAGCAACAGCTGCCCTATCAGACTCTGAGAACCTTAAGTGCTCTAACTGATTTTCATGATTTTTATGATTCGGAAAATATTGCACTACTACATTTTCAGTACTCTAACTTTTATTATTGCTGGGCAACTAATTCCAATTTTAGCAGAGCCTTGTGACTTTAAACTCTTGACACCTTTCCCTTTTGGTTTGTATGTCCCACTTCGACAACAGTGATAATTCATCACTATGTCTCCATTTTTAAGTGTTTTACTTCCCCGTTGTCTAACATATTTTGACATGGTCTTGTTTTCTTCTTTCCATGTAACAAATTCTATAATGTTAATTAAAAGAAAGTTTACATTTATTAATATAAAATTACCCGAACTTTAATAGAAAACATTAATTCATACTATTATAGTGTAAATTTATAAACTAAATTTTACAATGCAACACACACAATATATACCACAGAAAGTACTGAATTCCTTCAAAATCCCTTCATTTAATCACCCTGTTGGTGAGCATGAACATTTTTCAAATGCCTTTTCAAACAGAAAGAGCGAGTGAAGTCTAGATCACAAAATGAGCAGATTAAGTCTGTTGTTTGTACATTCATTTCAGTCTCCATTTTTAAAAACAGTAAGTATAAAAAAGTTGATTACAGAAAATTAAAAAACAAATTAACTAATTAAAATAGCAAGAAAGATAATAAAACAATTAATGAAATAAAACAAATTAACTAATTAAAATAGCAAGAAAGATAATAAAACAATTAATAAAATAAAGCAAAAAATAACAAGAAATCTAAAGTAAAAATTGCCCAAAATGTAAATAAAATGCGATAGTTTCCATATTATATAACAGATGGCGCTAAAATTTCAGGGTGCAAAGCGCTGTTTGGATCCACTCCTTTAAAAAAAGGTTACAACATAGAGTTCGGGAGCGTTATATTTTGTCTATGAAAAAAAAAAAAAAAAATTGACGTATTGAGTTGATGTTAGCCAAGAATGCCTTTATAAGAAGACAAAGAAGCCATTATCAACAGCTCACCGAGTTTGAACGAGGTTGTGTAATACGGTCACGAGAATGTGGATTTTCTTTTTGAGGTATTGCAGAAAGACTTGGCCGGAATGTATATATTGCTCACAGTTGTTGGGAGCAGCGATCAAAGGATAGTACTGCCTTAAAAAGACTGAGTTCCGGGCTGCCACGTGGAACTACTGAGAGGGAGTGAGTGAATATTAACGTCCCACTGTTCAGCTACACGAGGGCTTTTGGGGACGGTCCGCGTCATTTTGAACCATGGTCAAGTGACGCGGACGACACCTGAGCTAGCACCCCTCTCCTAACTACCACACCACACCAACGGGAGGACGTTTGAGCTCTCGACAGATTTAACGTGCATCACACCCCTACACGGCGGGTCTTCAGTGGTACTGGGATCGAACTCATGACATGCTAGCCACGATCCGATGCCTAGACCACTTGGCTACCGAGGCCACCTACTGAGAGGGAAGACCGCCGTATTAGGTGAACGGCTGAAACGCATCGTACTGCGTTTACGGCAGAAATTCGAGCTGGGTTGGTACCACAGGGACGCAATGAACTGTTAGAAATTGGTTACTTCAAGGGCAGCTTCGTGCCAGGCAATTGCTCTCCCACAATTTGAGGTGAAATTAGATCGGAGTAAACATAGAAAACCGAAAAATTAGACCATACATCAGCAACGAATTCGCTTTTCATGTTACCCGTTATGATTGCATTGTGTGCGTTTGAATCCTAACCACCTAAATTCTCTAAATGAAGACTGCTACCTGGAATCGCATTAATTTTCACCCGTTTCGATGCTTTACTGTAATTTATTGTGAACCGACTAGGATTTTTGGGTAAAGCAAGCTGCATGGCTGATATAATATCAAACATTGTTTCATAACAACCCACATCGATTGTTTACTTAACAGTTGAAGAGATTTTACCGTCACCCACTTTATATCGAAAATAATTGTTAGGTTTCATTTATGTTAAGCCAAGAATGAGAGTAGATGATTTCAGACAATCCCACTTCCCATCCCCTATTTAAATAAACAGGAGAGGGTAACTGAGTTTTGAAATGAGATATTTTGTTTTCTGGAAAGAAATGCATAGAACTATCAGAAGGTAATGTTACATAGAAAGACATTTTGAAAATGAGTCCGTAATAAAAAAAAGTTGAACTATTTATACTTTTTGAATATCAGTCACCCAATCATTAAACTTTTCAGGATAATTTAATTTAACTAAAAATTTAACAAAATATTCAGTGATTCCTTGTCTTTTTCTTTGTTTGATGACATTCTCTACAGGATAGAAACCAGAGTCGACAACTTTTTGTAATTCTGCTTCGTAATAAGTACCTTTAATCTCCTTACCTTGTAAATCTTTTAATCTATAAACGATTGGAATTCTTTGCACGATTTCAAAAACTGTGAAAAGTTCTCTACTCCAGTTTTGTTCGTATCCTTTTTCAAAGTGAAGTTTTTACTTATGATGCGCACAACATCATCAATTTTAAATTTAGGGGCTTTAGGTTTCTCATTTATTACATCACCATATAAATTATTTAATACTTGCTTCCTGTTATGCCTACTTACAGAAGCAGGCTCCCTTTTAATTGAACAGTGATACGAGTGATTATAACTGTACATTAATTTATCAATGACGTCGATGTAATTTTTAGTGTTAAATTCAATTGAAATATTTCCACATTTTTGTTTTTAACTTCCGATTAAACCTTTCAACTAGGCTAGCTTTAGTTTCGTTATTAGTAGAAAAAAATTTTACACTCATATTTTTCAAATAATTTTGAACTATTTTATTTAAAAACTCCTTACCGGCATCTGTTTGCAACACTTTATATATATATATATATATATACTAGCTGTTACCCACCCGCTTAGCTGGGTATTTCATGATGTTTTATAAATTTTTACTGTTTATATATATGTATAAATTATTGATATCTAAGTCCTAGCATTAAGATTTCGATTGAATTGAAAAATATACTTATACCTGTAACTGTCACCTGTTGATAAAAAAAAAGGGCAGAACTCATCTAATTTGTATTTTCTAAAAATCTCTAAAATTGAAGCATAGAATGATGTTTGCTCTTTCGTAACTCAAAAACCAAGTGGATTCCCGCAAAACCAATTTTCGGTGGATCTCTACTCCGTAAATTGAACATGCAAGCCAAATTTCAAAAGTCTAAATCTAACAGAAAAAAGCAAAAGTTTTACTATAAATATCCCCGTAATCCCGTTGAGAGCCGTTTTCCAAAATTACTGCTCTTAGCGGATTTCAATTCAACAAAAGAAAAATGCAAACCAAATTTCATTATTGCTTTGTTTATTTCATTATTGCTTTTTTTCATTATTGCATTATTTCATTATTGCCTTGTAGCTCCAAAAAAGTAATTTTTTTTGTCAATACGTCCCAGTAACCCCCTGCAACCCCCCAGAACTCGATTTGCTTAAAATTTATTCTTAGTGGATCCCTATTCAACAAAAGAAACATGCTTAACAAATTTCAAGTATATGGGTCTAACAATTAAAAACAGGAATTTTTTCTGTAACTCCTCTTGACCCCTCGCAAACATCTTTGGGGGTCAATTTTCATTTTACTCTTTGTTAGAGGAACTCTATTTCATGAAAGGAACATGCCTACCAATTTTCAAGCAGGATGATCAAGTAGTTTAAAAATGGAAATATTTATCGATTACGCCTCTTAATCTCCCGAAATTAAACTTAGTAGTTGATATTCGCGAAACCCATTTTGTAGCGGTTCTCTACTTTACGAAAGGAATCTGCTTATCAAATTTCAAGACTGTACGTCTAACAGTTTAAAAATGGGGATAATTGTCTATAACGCCACTTGAGCCCCCGCAACGCCACTTCTGGGTCTGTTTTCACAAAACCCATTTTGTAGGGGAATTGCACTCCATGAAAGGAATCTGCTTAGCAAAATTTGAAGACTGTGCGTCCAATTAATTAAAAATGCAAAAAAATTATCAATAACGCCCCTTGAACCCCCGCAACACCACCTAGGGGTCGATTTTCACAAAACACATTTTGCAGTGTATTTCTATCCTATGAGAGGAATCTGCTAACCAAATTTCAAGACTGTGAGTCTAATAGTTTAAAAAAAGAATAAATATTTATATCTGCCCTTAACCCCCCGCAACACCCCTTGGGGTCAATTTTTTCCAAACCCGTTTTGTAGCGGATATTTACTCCATGAAAGAAACATTCCTACCAATTTTCAAGCAGGTAGGTCAAATAGTTTTAAAACGAAAATATTTATCTCTTACGCCACTTTTCCCCTGCAACGCCACTTAGAGGTCTGTTTTCACAAAACCTTCTTACAGCTGATCTCTACTCTATGAAAGAAATCTCTTTATCAAATATAAAGACTGTGCGTCTAATAGTTTAAAAATGGAAATAATTATCTATAACGCCCCTTAAGTCCCCTCAACGCCACTTGGAGGCCATTTTCACGAAACCCATTTTTAGCGTATCTCGACCCTATGAGAGGAATCTGCTTACTAAGTTTCAAGACTGTACGTCTAATAACTTAAAAATAGGAATTTATAACGCCCCTTAAACCCCCCGCCCCCGCAACACCCCTTGGGGTCAATTTTCCCAAAACCCATTTTGTAGCGGATATTTACTCCAGGAAAGGAACTTACCTACCAATTTTCAAGCAGGTAGGTGAAGTAGTTTAAAAACGGATATATTTATCTATTACGCCCCTTAATCCCCCACAACGCCTTTTAGAAGTCTGTTTTCACAAAACCCGTTTTGTAACTGATCATTATTCTACGAAAGGAATCTATATATCAAATTTAAAGACAGTGCGTCAAATAGTTTAAAAACGGAAATAATTATCTATAACGCCCCCTAAGCCCCTGCAACGCCACTTGGGGGTCGATTTTCAGCAAACTCATTTTGTAGCGGAACTCTACTCTCTGAAAGGATCCGCTTACCCAATTTCAAGATTGTACATCAAGTAGTTTAAACATGGAAACAATTATTATTAAAGCCCCTAACCCCCCGTAACGCCCCTTGCGTTTCGAATTTCGGAAAATCCTTTCTTAGCTGATGTCTACTCTATCAAAGGAATATGTCTACCAAATTTCAAGTCTGTAGGTTGAATAGTTCCAGAGATTTCGTGATTAGTCAGTCAGTCAGTCAGTCAGTCAGTGAGTTGTGAGTCGCTTTTCTCCTTTATATATATAGATATATATATAGGCTTCCTTTCTTTAAAAATAATTTCTAGGGCAGACTTTTCACTTTTTCCAAATTTATCTTTCAGATAGATTTTTACGAAAGCAACTTTTGAAATTAAATCAATGCAAGTTAGCAAATACTTATAACTTTTATTAAATTCTACAAAAGATTGCATATCGACTAAATCCACTTGAAACTGACGATCAATATCACTTACAAATACTCGATTCCACTGAAACTTATGTCGAACAGGTTTATGAAGAGTGTAAGCATCTTTCTGTGATAACCATTGTTTTACATCTTTTTTACTATATTTCCCTTTTAAAAAGCGATGTAATGCCTCCACACCCCCGAAGCTACTTGGAACTTCGGGATTTTCGTAAAACGGCTGCTAAATCTTGATACATTGTTACCTACGAACAGAACTTGATTGAATGACTATTACTATTAATAGTTATGCAATTTATACTTTTTAGGAAAGGCAAAGGGTTTATGTTTTAAAACATAAGCATAAAAATTTGCAGTTTTTCTCACTTTCATATGAGAGAAATATATTTAAAATATCACTTGAGCTTAAACATATTTAGATAATTTTTAAAAAAAATATTTATATTTATTTTTTTTGAATGAAACTGTTTTAACTTAAATTAAACTAAGAAAAAATAAAAAGGAAATTAACTCAAATTAAGCATATAAAAAAAGCCATTTTATTCAGATTTATAGGAACAAAATACTGTGTAAAACTTATACAAAATATTTATACAGTATTTTTTTTTCTTACTTTTGTATGAAATGTATTTAAAATATCATTTACGCTTAAACATTCTTAGATAATTTGTTTTAAAAATATACCCACATTTATTTTTAAAAAGAAAGTATTTCAACATAAATTTAACTAACAAACAACATAAATAAATTTAACTAACAAACAATATAAATAAAATTAACTCAAATTAAGCATACAAAAAATCATTTTCAGATTTATAGAAACAAAACATTTAGAACAAAATACTGTGTAAAACTTATAAAATCATTATACGATATTTTTTAAACAAAATACTCAACTTAGCTCCGCCATCAACTCAGAAGCAGGAGGAAAACGTGGCCGCGGTAGCCGAGTGGTCTAAACATCGGATCGTGGCTAGCATGTCCTGAGTTCGATCCTAGTACCACTGAAGACCCGCCGTGTAGGGGTGTGATGCACGTAAAATCTGTCGAGAACTCAAACGTCCTCCCGTTGGTGTGATGTGGCAGTTAGGAGAGGGGGTGCCAGCTCAGGTGTCGTCCGCGTCACTTGACCATGGTTCAAAATTACGCGGACCGTGCCCAAAAGCCCTCGTGCAGCTGAACAGTGGGACGTTAATATTCACTCGCTCGCAGGAGGAAAATAACTCAACTCACCCCAGCCTGTTTACCGCAGAATTGGCATTTCTTATCTACTAATATTTCAAAAAAGATCTTTTAAAAAAGTCTCGTCAAAACTTGATCCGCCCTCGCATGTTTAATATTTTGATATGCGTTTAATTTAATAGAATATAGTCATATATATCATTTTAAATTAGCAATGTTGTGATCAATTAATAGTCAGTTTACTGAAAATTGTTTAATATAGCAAAATAAATTAAAGGATATGTTTGTTTTGAAGCTAAATATAATAAATTAATGATTAACAATACGACTGTATGATTTTGTGAATATGGGAATTTTACAAATCTTTCGTAGTAAAAAACACAAAATGATGGCACAGCGCATTCCCTTCATAGACAAAGTATTTAACACGGTATCTTTTGTAAAACTAGTAACTTACATTCCATCACACGTTCACAAAAGGAAAACAAACTCAGTTCGAGCTTCAGAGAATAGAGAACCCTTGATTTGCCCGAACTGGATTCGGGTGACACAGGTATAGCATCAATTTTATTGAGAGCTGAATTATATAAAATTTTTGGCATAGTTCTTCAAATTACAAAAATATTTATTATTTTGAAAATATGAATTCCATTCCATTCTGGAACCTCTTCTATATATTTTTGACTTAAGGAATTTTTAAAACTTGTAACGGGGAAAGTTTCGGAAGTTAGAAACAACAAAGGATATATATGCAAAGAATTATAAAGTCCTACAGACACAAATACAAAAATTGAATAAGTCTTTCAACATTTCATTTGCCACAGTAAATTCTAAATTGTGTTTAAATTTTTAAAAATGTAGCCTCAGTAGTCACAATTTCAAAATTAATGACATACATGAGAGCATTATCATTTTTAAATATCTTTTCTCAGAAGCATATTGAGTATGTTTATTAACACAGAGCTCTCTTTAAAGTAACACGAGAACTATTCGCAATCTTGAAATTGCTGTCAAAGTGATGAGGACGATTCCTGAATGCACCTTATATCCCGCTCGCTCAACTTCCACGGCACACCACGCCAACGTCAATATTTTCATCTTCGACAGAACTTTTTATAAGACGGGTTTTAATTGGCTTCAGGAATCCAACCCACGACTCGACAGAAATAATGCCACGAGTTAAAGACCTTAATCACTTGGCTACCACGACAGCTGAGATCTGTTTTAATTACACTCACTTCCAAAAGATAAGCACGGAGAGGAAAATGCTAATTTCCGGAAGCCAATCACAATTGAAGAGGATGCAATTCGCTGCAGAGGTAGATGGAAGCATGCAAATATGTTAGGTAACAGCCAATCGTGTTTTCATGTCAAGAAATATGCAAAAAGGGCAGTCTTATAAGAAGCCAGCTTTATGAAGGGTTACACAAGTTGATTGTAAGTAATAGAGGGTGTTTAAAACTTTCGTACGATTTGGTTTCAAGACATACGTGCTTCTATGACTTCCAGAAAACGAATGGAAGATTCTGAGCGCTCGTGTGCTGTGGGGCGCATTGAAGCAGGACAGTCGATCACAGGTGTTGCTCTTTTCTTCGGCGTTCATCATTCAGTAAATTTCTCCTTTATGGAAACAATTCCAAACCACACAGACAGTTGTCCGAAGGCCCGTAGGCAGTCACCCAAGGGTTACAACCTCCGTGGAAGATCGATATATTGCTATTGAATCGCAGAGCGACCTCCACACGTGTGACATCTATGGTTACAGCGTCCATTTCTGAGGCTATATCTGCAGCTACTGTACGCCGAAGATTCTAAATGAATGGACTGTATACCCGGGTACCTCGAGTTTGTGTTCCATTATCCGTCCAATCAAGAGGGGCGCGATTAAAGTGGTGCCGGGATTATGGCAATTGGACTGTGTCTGACTGGAGGAATGTCATGTTTACTGATGAGCCAAGATTTGCTCTGGAGCCAGATGACAAGCGTATAAGGATAAGGCATAAACAAGGAACACGCAATCAGCCCCAAAACATGACCGAACATCACGCATTCCGAGGTGGAAGCATTATGGTTTGGGCAGGGATTTCATTAGGATACCGCACCGACCTGCACATCTTTAAACGGGGCTCTGTGACGGCTGTCCGGTATCGAGATGAAGTCCTAGAACCCATTGTGAGATTGTACAGTGCAGCAGTTGGCCCTACCTTTGTTTTAATGGACGATAACGCACGTCCCCATAGAGCTGACATCGTCGATGACTACCTGGAGAGTGAAGGGATTGCGCGTATTGCATGCCCAGCATATTCGCCGGACCTTAATCCCATTGAAAATCTTTGGGATGCTCTTGGCCGTGCTGTATCTTCACGTTTCCCATCTCCAGACACTCTTATTGAGCTGGAAATTGCTCTACAAGAGAATGACGATTGCTTAATTCTGCGGTAGTTGATCACCTAATTGAAAGCATGGTCAGAAGGTGTAAACTTTGCATACAGATGAGGGGGTATCACATACCCTATTAATGTAATTTTTTAAAATTTTATGCTGTTTATTTTCACTTTATACATATATAATTCTGTTTAAGTCTGCAGTATGACATTATCTGATAACTTACAAAAATTTAATTTTTTTTTCATTTCTGTATATAATTATTGATTTTGTTTTATGTATAATTTTTTGTGCTACTTTACTGTCAAATTTTGTGTCAATCGAAGCAGTATTTGTTGATTTTTTTTGCATTTTACATTTTCGTGCTTAACTTTTGGAAAAAAGTGAGTGTATTATTATACATAAATTCCAGTGATACATGAATTTAAACACAATAATTTTCATTGTAGTGCTGATATCAAGATACACACTAGATTTTGAAGGTGATTAATCAACTATGATGTTAAAAAGTTCACAAATTTTTTCAGCTAAATTAATTTATGTAAACATGAGGATGAATTTTTTTAAAGAAATTAATTATATAGTAATGATCTGGAGATGTTTTGTCAAACATTTTTTTCTTTTTCTTATAATTTTTTTCCAGAGCAGACTTTTTGTAGTACATTATTTTAGACACATCAAGTTACCTCTATAAGTTTATACTTAATCTTAAGCCGTCAAAACTCCTCTCATTTAACTTTGAATGTGTAATCCCTTCCTAATTTATTTTTTATTTGGAAAACTCTGCACACACACACACACACTAACCGCAAGGGCTTAAAATGTTTTAGTCGATTCCTTGGGGAAATTTAATACCTTCTTCGTTCCCTGGATAGGAGGAAGCGAATTTTTACTTGTCTGGGTGCTTACATTTATTGTTGTACATGAAAAACATTTGTTTACGAGAACAACAACTAGTACCGCAGGAAAAAAAACAGTAAAAAAATTACGCAGTGTTTTTGCTACTAGGAGTTTTGTATTTAAATAATGTATGTTTTGAGATCAGCTCTTTCCCTTTTCTTTCTTTTTTTTTCTTTCTGAGATTGAAAAATTGATTACGGCTTGGTCTTGGTTTGTGTTAGTGATTGTTTATAATCTAAAATTATTTTTGCTTTAAATTATAAAAATACAGTATATACACTCCATAACAAAAAACAAAAAAAAATACGCACCAAGAACGAGTTGCCCAATATAGACAAAAATTGGTAGGTAGAAAGATTATGTTCAGAATAGAAAATAATTAAAATTTCAGAAAAATTGAGTGATTTATTTCAGAGTTACATAGCTATAAAGTAATGAGTTAAATAAGGCGTTGACCCACCTGTACCCTAGATGCAAGCTGCTTCACGACTTGGTATAAGTGATAAAGCACCCTAATGATCTCCTGCGGTATTTCTTGCCAAATTTGCTCCAATTGTCAGGCCATTTATCAACATTCCTAGTTGATGCAGTCGCCTTCCCAACATATCCTAGACATGCTCGATTGGAGAGAGATCTGGCAATCTGGCTGGCCAAGGAAGTGTTTGACAAGCTGTAAGACAGTTCATAACAACAGGTACTGTATGTGGTCTGGGATTATCTTGCTGAAAAATAAGGTCAGGGTACTGCAAAAGGAACGGTAGAAAAACAATTCTCAGAATGTCATCGACGTACCGCTGTGCTGTAAGTGTACCTCTAACGATGACCAAAGAGGTTCAGCTGTCGAAAGAAATGGCACACCAGACCATATCTCCTGGTTGAGGGCCTGTGTGGCGTGCAATAGTGAAAGCAGGATCCCCTCGCTGCTATGGGCTTCTCCAGACATGCCTTCGATGATCGTCAGGACAAAGTTGGAAGCGGGATTTGTCGCTAAACACTATACGTCCCTAATCAACATGATTTCAACCTGATAGAGCCAAGTACCACTGTAATCTGGCTCGACAATGTGCAGGCGTGAGAGGCAGGTGGCGTAACGGTCGGTACGAACGTAAATTTCGCTCCTTCAGCCGTCTGTGAATGGTCATGGTGGACACTCATGAGCGGGTCGCACGTCTGATGGTGTTGATAATGATGAATCAGGCACTGTGACAGCTGATCTGACAATCAATCTGTCCTCCCGATCTGCTATGGCCCTATGTCGACTTCAATCATGACGCTGAAATCTGCCATTGTCCACCCATTCTTGCCAGCATCTTCTAATAGTAGCATCGATTCGACCCATGTAACCAAAGCTGGATCTATGTATGGGCTTAATGGGCTGCAGCCCAGGGTCCCGTTTCCCGTTGAAGATAAAGAGGAAAAAGATGCTTAGAATCAAATCAGTAATAAAATAATGAACCGGTAAAAAAATACAAATCAAAATCAGGTTTCAAATAAAAAGTAAGTACCAATAAACGTTTCTAAATTATTTAACTAAGAAGATATTGAAGTTATAATTAATTACTTTCTGTATTTTTAATTGTTCGAAGATTGAAAACATTAGGATTTCTCTTAAATATGTATATTGTCTTAAAATATGTGATGAGTAACTTAATTACTAATGTAGGATGGAAAAAATAACAATCATTTTATGTAGATTGTGGAGATTTTCCGCGAATATTATGGATAAAAGTGTAGTTGTCTTGATTTTCGTAATAAATCGGTTTTTTAACTATAGGTAGCAACAACAAATAATGGATGACAATGGAAAAGCAATATTTATTTAAAGTGGGGCAAATAATTCTAAAGTTTGTTATAAAAACCCCTTTAAACTGATGGGACAATAAGTAATAATAATCAGTGTTTTAGGTTTCAGCGAGTATAGACAATGATTTTTTATTTTTTTAAATAAACAAGGTACTTTTTTTTTAATTAGCTCAGAAATATACTATATTGTTTTGTAAAAATTTGTTTTAGAATTTTTTTAAGCTTATTAAGCACACAGTCGGCCGTGTTATCGTAATTTTATGACCTAAACTTTTAAATTTATTTTCAAGAAAATCAAATCCTTAGTTAACAATATAAATATATCTGGAAGAAAATATAAAAGTAGAGCGGAAAAAAGAAAATTACTGTTAAATCGAGAAAAAAAAATTAAATGTGTCAAAATTTCAACTTTTTTCTTACGATGGAATAAAGTAACAAAAATATAGCAAACACAGATAGTTAACAAGAGAAAGGAAAAGGAACTTAGCCAAACAAAAACAAAAAACAACAACAAAAACGGGAGAAACACAACAAGTAAATATTAATGATGGAAATATGCAGCATCTCGATGACCAGCAGCCTTCTGAAAAAGATATTGTTCAGCCAGTGGACATCAGTAATGCCAGACCGAAAAGAGTTAAGAAAATGTTGGATTTGAGTTTGAGAAATACGTTGTGACGCGGGTTCGTGGCCTAAATAGCTAAGTAATAATTTGATGATTAAATCCTTTCACTTGAAATGAGTTATTTTCAAAATAAAGATCCAAACAATTTACACTCACTTCCAAAAGTTAAGCACAAAGATGTAAAATGCAAAAAAATCAACAAATACTGCTTTGATTTACACAAAATTTGGCAGTAAAGTAGCATATATATTTATACATAAAACACAAACAATAATTATATACAGAAATGAAAACAATATTAAATTTTTCTAAGTTATCAGATAATGTCATATTAGAGACTTAAACAGAATTATGTATAAAGTGAAAATAAACAGCATAAAATGAAAATAAAGGACATTAATAGGGTATGTGATCCCCCTTCATCTGTATGCAAAGTTTACACCTTCTGACCTTGCTTTCAATTAGGTGGTCAACTACCGCAGAATTAAGCAATCGCCATTCTTCTTGTAGAGCAGTTTCCAGCTCAATAAGAGTGGCTGGAGGTGGGAAACGTGAAGATACAGCACGGCCGAGAGCATCCCAAAAATTTTCAATGGGATTAAGGTCGGGCGAATATGCTGGGCACGCAATACGCGCAATCCCTTCACTCTCCAGGTAGTCATCGACGATGTCAGCTCTATGGGGACGTGCGTTATCGTCCATTAAAACAAAAGTAGGGCCAACTGCTGCAGCGTATAATCTCACAATGGGTTCTAGGACTTCATCTTGATATCGGACAGCCTTCACAGAGCCCCGTTTAAAGATGTGCAGGTTGGTGCGGTATCCTAATGAAATCCCGGCCCACACCATAATGCTTCCGCCTCGGAATGCGTGATGTTCGGTGATGTTTTGGGGCTGATTGCGTGTTCCTTGTTTACGCCTTATCCTTATACGCTTGTCATCTGGCTCCAGAGCAAATCTTGACTCATCAGTAAACATGACATTGCTCCAGTCAGACAAAGTCCAATTGCCATGTTCCCGGTACCATTTTAATCGTGGCTCTCTTGATTGGACGGATAGAGGATCACAAAATCGATGTACCCGGGCATACAGTCCATTCATATGTAATCTTCGGCGTACAGTAGCTGCAGATAGAGCCTCACCAATGGACGTTGTAACCATAGATGTCACACGTGTGGAGGACGCAAGCGCTCATAATCTTCTATTCGTTTTCTGGAAGTCATAGAAACACGTATGTCTTGAAAACAAATCGTACGAAAGTTTTAAACACCTTCTATCAGTACTTACAATCAACTTGTGTAACCCTTCATAAAGCTGGCTTCTTATGAGACTGCCCTTTTTGCATATTTCTTGACATGAAAACACGATTGGCTGTTACCTAACATATTTGCATACTTCCATCTACCTCTGCAGCGAATTGCATCCTCTTCAATTGTAATTGGCTTCCGGAAATTAGCATTTTCCTTTCCGTGTTTACTTTTTGGAAATGAGTGTATATTCCGTTTCGCTAAGAGAATACAAAGAACAAAAGAGATCACTTTAGAATAATCATTTCGTTAAAAAACATAAAAATGGCCAAGTGCTGGAAAGATTTTGGCTATGTTATTCGAATAGTATTGGTAGTGTTTTTTGTTTGACCTGCAAACTTTTTGCTAAAACAAATTCTCAATACCCAAGCAGCTTTTCTGATTGGAAACACGTAACAAGTTGCTTAGAAAATCAGGAAAATTCTATTGAACATAAAACTCAATGTTAGTTTAGTTGACACGAAAAGAAATAAGAGGTTTAGCATGGAGAGGTGCCGAGAAACTTTTTTTTCTCATCATAATGGTAATTTTATGGGTATCCTGGAAGTGCTAGCAGAGCTCGACCCATTCATTCGTGAACATATTGAACAGCGAGAATTACCAAAATCGTTAATATCGGGCTTATCAAAAACAATTCATGAGCAAATAATTGAGATCATTGGCAAGCAAATCATTAAAGCAATTGCAACTCAATTAAATAACGATGACACAAAGTACTATTCAATTGCGATGAATTCAACACCAGATTTGTCCCATAATGACCAATTTGCTATTGTACTAAGATATTGTTTTCAGAGAAAAGTGTCTGAAAGATGTGTCTCCTTAATTAAGATTAGTAGTCACACTGACTTGTACTTATTTAATTCTCTACAAAATTTTTTAGAAACAAATAGACTGCTATTGGATAATTTTAGGAGACAGTCATTTAAAAACCCTGTCAATATGTCCGTTCTATATAATGGTGAGCAAGCTCTTCTAAAAGAAAGAAATAAATTCGCTAATTATGTGCCGTGTGCTGCACATTATCTTTATCTGGTTGGTACAGAATCAGTTGGTTGTAACTGAAATCGTGAACTTCCTTGGCTTAGTACAATAAAGATATGTTTTCTTTTCTGCTTCGACCCATAGGTGGGAACTTCTAAATCGTAAAATTAAACTGAAGTTTACCTTATGAAGTTTACCTTACCCCCCCCCCCCCCAGATGGTCTTGTCACTACGATGCTGTTGAAGCCTTAAAAGATAATTATGGTAATATCGTGAATATTCTTGAGAATTTAGTGACAACGAAAAGGAGAAAATTGATTATCGAAAAGAGGCAGTAAATTTGTTTAATAAATTAACAAAACTCGAAACTGCCATTTTAATTATATTTTAGGAATAAATTTTAGAAAGCTTTAATTCAATTAACGGAAAATTACAGACTCCTGGTTCAGACATATGTGAAAGGAACAAGTTAATTCTGTCATTAAAAACGTTTATAAGCAATGTATGACAGTAATCAGATAAAATACTAAAGGAGAATCAAGACGCAGTAAAAAAAAGAATAAATCCTAGTAAGAAACAAAATATAGCGATGTGAATGAGAGACGGGTGCTTATTTCAAAAATTTCTCTTAAATCTAATGGAAGGCTGTGTGTGTGACAGAAAAATTTAAAAGAGACACTCTTATTGTTGCGTTATTAGATAAGCTAATCCTTGATTTAAATAGAAGAAGTCAAGTACATGCAGAATATAGTAAGAAATTTAAATATTTGGTGGATTTGCAAGATCAAAGTAAGGAGAACGTCGACCTGGAGAGTGTACGCGCAATTATTGATTACTATTCAGATGACATAGACCAACATTTAGTAAATAAGAAGGTTTGAATTCCAAACTCATCTAAAACAATCTAAGCTAGTCCTATA
Organism: Trichonephila clavata; assembly: GCA_019973975.1. Lineage (NCBI taxonomy): Eukaryota > Metazoa > Arthropoda > Arachnida > Araneae > Nephilidae > Trichonephila > Trichonephila clavata. The sequence continues at coordinate 105,282 of BMAO01011105.1, read as the reverse complement.
CTTGCAGTGATTTGTGCAATTTAATTTTTGAAAAGAAACTTGTTGACGTTTTCCAAATTTGTATACCTTTTAAAAGTTTTTTCTAACGCTTCCTATTACTAGTTGCGAAGCGGAGCGTGCGTTCTCTAAAATGTCCGATATAGAAAACAAATATAGGACAACAATGACAAATACTAGGTTCAATTATTTATCACCTGATTTTTTTATCACTTTCTATTAATACTGATCTCACCAAAGGCTTAAAATGTGATGAGAAAATAAAAGAATTTGCAGCACAAAAGTGTAGAAAAGTTTTTTTTTTGTTTTTTTTTTGTAAATTATGTTATTTTTATAACGTATTTAAATTGTTCGAAATAAAAAAAGAACTTTAAGTTCCGTATATTTTAAATTTTCCCCCTTTACAATTTTTCTTAGGAAAATAGCAAAATTTTTAATTGTTTAGGAGGCACCCCAGATATTGTTAGCCCAGGACCCCTTAAGATCACGGTCCAACCCTGCATATAACGATCGATTCTCCGTTTGTCCAATCTGTCTTTTTCAATCCAATGATACGACCTCTTTCGATGTCTGATAGTAGCTCATAATGAGCTCTAATCCTGCTGCGAGGCACTTCTCCAGTCGTTGAAAGGTATCCTAAATCTCAATGTGACAGAATTTTTGACGATCAGACGCTTAACATCTTTGGGAAACGGAACGCGAAAAAATCCTCCATCCCTTATCGAAAGTATTTGAGGCCTTGTGATGGAGAGGCCTGGATTGAGAGGGAGTTTCCAGGTTGGTGGACTGGAAGGAGCAAGGAGGTGTGGCTTCGGTGACACCTGATGTGGTAGAAATTTATCCAAGCAAGCGAACGAGAGACTCGTCTACTATCTGGATCAATGAGCTAACACTATTGGCTGCCCTGAAATTATGGAACAGAATGAGTGAGTGAATATTAGCGTAGCTCTGTTCAGCTACACGAGGGCTTTTGGCGACGGACCTCGTAATTTTGAAAAATGGTCAAGAGACGAGGACGACTCCTGAGCTTGCACCACCCTCTCCTAACTACCACACCAAAGAGAGGACGTTTGAGTTCTCGACAGATTTAACGGGCATCGCTCCCCTACACGGCGGGTCTTTAGTAGTACTGGGCTCGATCTCATGACATGCCAGCCACGATCCGATACCTTGACCACTAGTCTACCACGGTCACCTTTGGAACAGAAAGTGGGTGTTAAAAAGTACTTGCCTGTGTGGTTTCCAGTAAGAGAAATTAAAAAATAAAATTAATGAAAGAAATTAAATAAAAATGAGAATTTAGAAAGGGTTATTCACCACAAGGGGAATGACGAAATTAATTATTAGGGGCGATTATACGAGTCCAGAAGGATTCTTCTTGACCTCTTACTATTGGCATTGGGGTTGCAGCTTTCGAGATTAATGATATTAAAATTATTTGAGTTTGGTGGATTATCAAAAAATTTAATTGCCAATTTTTGAATTTATTTCTTATAAGGATATAAGTACGTATTGCTTTATAAATAGTACTTATTGCTTATAAGTACTTATTGCTTTATATCTAGTATATCTATTAGCTTTTGTAATATTTCTAATTAATGCATTTTGGGCATTTTCAAAAGTTTAATGTTGGAATTAGCTGCATAGCCCCACACAGGGCTAGCGTAAGTTAAGATGGGCCTCAAAACAGCAGTGTAGAGAAGTACTTTGTTGTATAGATTCATTTGATAATTCTGGCAAATTAGGGGGTAAATTGCACGTAAAGCATTCCCGAATTTTTCACGCGCATGCATATTGTGTTGTTTCCATGAGATATTTTTTTTTCTAGGAGTACTCCTAGATAATTCGTGCTCTGAGACCAGTGTAGTGGTGTGGCATACAGTGTGGGTGGTCTGACTGGTTTTCTTCTCCTGGTGAAGAGTACGGATGTTGCTTTATTGACATTAGTTTTTATTTTCCAAGTGTTAAAAAAGTTTTCAAGAAGGTTTAGGTGTGAGTTAAGTGCTTGTGTGATGGTGTCCTGATTTTTGTAAGTAGCCAAAATAGCAGTGCCATCGGCATATATGTTAGTACTGGTTTGAGGTTGAGTGGGGATATCATTAATATATATTTTAAACAACAGGGGTACAAGGAGGCTACCCTCAGGAACACCATAATTTATGTTAAAAGGAGAAGAAAGGGATCATTTACTTTTACTTTGAAAGACTTGTTAAGGCGATATGGTACCATCTTCACAATTGTTTTTATTTTTAATATTAGCTATTTGGTTTTAATTGTATTTTATAAAGGTTAATACGTAATAAGAATTCCATGCAAAACATTTTTAATTTGTTGCAAAATGTTTGTAAAATCTAAAATTTTTGAACTTTTTAAAACATTTTTTAAAATCCTAAGGCTTTTTAAAATGTCTCTTTTCTTTCAAAGATTTTTTTCCATGTACCTTATAATATACTACATAAAACTGTGCATGGGTTTTTTTCTGCTGTAGCTCTTTAATTTTTTATTCATTTTTTTATAGTTAAACCTCCAAAAAATCTCAAAAAAACATTAATTTTGATTTTGAAATTTTTTAGAAAAAGTACTAAATATGTTAGAGCTAATTCCATGCACAGTTTTACAAAACATGCATTTCAAAACATGCATAAAAAATTCCAAACCCATACTTCAATTATCAAAAAAGCCTTAGGGTTTTGAATAACAGTATATATGCAAAAATTCAACATGGAAAAATAGGAGTTTGAAGTTTTCATTCCATGAATAGCATGATATAATATTCATCGAAAAGTGTGAAACTTTTATGAAATGTTAATTAGCTTATTTAAAACTGCTTACCATAAAAAATTGCACACATGTAGAACAATTAAATAGTATACTGGCATAGTGAATATATTGAAGAAGACGAATGAAAGATCAATATTTCAAAAAACTTTATCTTAATAATTATTAAAAAAAAAAAACAAATACACGCACACACTTCAGATCTAATTCCATGCTTAAAGCTAATGCACAACATGTGCAAAAGATGTTTCTGGCTTTATTTTTTATTTCCATGATTTTAAAAGCCTTCGCCTCTTAAATATTGTACACGAAAGAAAGCAAAATAAAATAACAATTTATAAGTAAAATATATCAAAATCTAAGAACTGTATATATGCATTTGTTTAAATAAATATCTTAAAATATTTTAATAGTAAAAGTTTTGAATTTCACACACATGGGATATATACACATCACCAAAAACAAATATATAAAAATGGGAGAGTTTTTCTGTTCTTGCGAATTAGATTTTTAATTATCTGAGTTATCAAAATGAGATTTAGTATTTGTGTTTTGGGAGAATCCATTTTGAAGTTTTAATTTCATTCATAATAAAATCATAAAAAGCACGCACAACTTTTAAATCTTGACCAAATCCATTTGCTCTCCCCCCCCCCCAATAAATAATTCACAAACTAGAATTTTCGCATGAATTGCACGATTCTTTCTTGAAATAATTTGTTACTGCATATATAATGTTAGTCTCATTGATGCGCAGTAGAAAAATGACTAATTCATTTTTTATCAGGCTCTTTTCTAGCAGATAATCTGAAATGAGGCGTGGTAATTACTGCCCAGCATAAAATATTTCTCCATAACTTGTTAAAAAATGCAGGTAAAGCTTTGAAATTTTGCAGGAATATTTATAAAGATCCGGGGTATCAAATAAGCCAATAAAAAATTTCGACAGGTTGATGATTTTTAGGGTACCATATCGCCTTAACTAGTTAAGAGTAAATGAGGTGAATTAAATCAGGTGGAAAATTGTTAGTGATGAGTTTGTAAATGAGTCCACTGACTCAGACCCTGTCAAAAGCCTTCTGAATGCCTAGAAAAACAGCCCCAGTGGGCCTGCCTCTCTGAAATCCAGAGAAGAGATTTTTTTTTTTTTTTTTTTCAGTAAGTCTGAGCAGTGCGTAGTAGGTAGAGGTAGATGCCTAGTAAACCCATATTGATTTGGATTAATGAAGTTATTATCGTTAGTGAAAGTATGCAATCTATTAAGAATTACATGTTCAGTTATTTTACTTAGGATGGAAAGTAGGGAAATTGGTTTGCAACTTTATGGAGTATTACTATTTTTGCCAGGCTTTTTAATCGGAAAAGCTATTGCAGTTTTCCAGTTATTTGGAAAATACCTAAGAATTAAAATTTTATTAATTAAGTATGTTAGAGTGAGAATAATTTTAAGTGGAAAGTTTTTAACTATCTTGTTAGTAATATTATCTTTACCTGGCGCTTTGTTATTGAGAATCGGTTCTGTTGAATGCGCAGTTCCGATGCGCTGCAGCTCCCACTATTCCTTCATTGGGCACCAAATTTTAATCTTTTGCATGTTTGGTACAAATGTTTTTGCATACGAAATTTCATTAAAATCGAGGTACTTCTACTTGGTGCGTCATTTTTTTTGTTTTGTTATGGAGTGTATCTTGTGTGTAAGTGTGAAAATTAGAAACTGAGAAAATCAAGTTTAAAGGTTAAATTATTATTATTTTTTGCATTAAAATAATTCTTTTTTACACTTGAGATGTACCCATTTCATATATTGAACTTTCTTTTTCGATGAAGTGTTCATGCATGATTTTTTTCTCTTTCTCAGAGTCTTACGACCCCCTTTTGTGTAAGATTGAGACTTAATTTCTGCTTCCTTTATCTACGCATTGACAGCCTTAAGAACAGAAATAACAGAAAAATACTCTAATTTAAAGCCCAGATGTATGACATTATCTATTAGCTATTCTATCATTTTACACCAATATCAATCTTTATCTTTTAAGGTCCTGATATTTTTATTCAGTATTTCCAAACTGTAAAATCGACATATTCTTTTTAGCTTTGAGCCTTTCAATTCAAATATTTTGGGTGAAGATAATTCTGTAGCTAATGCTTAAACTGCATTCATAGCAATGATAGGCCTAATAATGCTATAATTGTTGGAAAAAGTATATTTTTTGTGACTTCGCACTTTCGTAAATACATTACAAAGCAGCATCAGATCCGAAGATGTAGAGCCTCACCATCATTTTTTGAACGATAATAACATTATTTAACCCTATATATATCATACAAAAAATTAACAGAATATTCCAAATCCGAACAAAGTCTTGACAGTAAATTGTCACAAATTAGATGTTGTTCTAATCACCTGACAGTGATTTAAAATTGCGAGTTTCAACGCGAGTAGCCCCCATATCGTTTCGAAGCGCAATGCTAATAAAATAAATAACAGAAATTAGAGCGAAAAATCTGTTTGCTTATATTTTGTTTTTCAAATCTTTGTGTGTGTGTTGATATTTATATTTTTAATTGCTGAGACCGTAATTACTGTCGATTTTTGACGTGCTTTGTTTTAAAACTTTCTTAATATTCTCTCTTAATTTTTAAAAATATCTTGAAAAATTGATTTTTTAAACGTTTAAAGTATATTTTTTTCATAATAGCATTTATGTGCTGATAATAGCAGCTAAATGTTAATCTTAAATAATAAAATTATTTGTATTTAAGGTATCTGACTACATTCAGAACCTTATTTTACTAGCCATGATTTTGCAAAGGCGTATAAATGAATAATTTTTTGGTATTTAGTGTCAATTGAATTAAAATGCTCATATAAAATTGTTTTAGGAATATTATTATAATAAAAAAATATTTGATTGTATTTTTTTTGAGCAAAAAATGAAGAAAAGACGACGTATATATATATTTTCAAAACATTCTCTTTTTATGAAAAATACTTCTATAATAACAATATTAGACTTCTATACATATCTAGTTTTTAGTATTTTAAAATATATAATTTAGAAGTGCACTTATTCATTTTTAAATATATCAGGATAAAAAAAAATAACGAAAACACCAGTTATTATTTTAGTTGTGATTATAACTGAAAATATAATGTGAGCTTTTCAAAAATCCTAATCCTAGTTCAGGCCTAGAAGTGCTTCTCAAACTTAATTTTTGTCGCGCCCCTGCCCTCCCATACAATGACAATGTATTGAATGCAATAGTAATGTATTTTTACGCTAAAGCTGCAATATGTGACCTTATTTATGAACTATACAAATTATCAATATAAGTATTAGGTTTTGCACTTGTTACTTTTGAGTAATAACTATATTTTAAGTTACTTTTTAGTAATAGAATAAGTATTATGTTACTTTTCATAGTTGAGAATGAATTTTGTTTTGCTTCCTTTCAGTAAATTAATAATTTTTTAGAATACTCTTTTGTTTTCGACTTATCGATAGGCTCGCGCCCCGACGCGTTATACCCTTACGTTACGACGTAGGGATATAACGCCCCGCAGAGTTTGAGAAGCGCTGCTATAGAGTAGTTTTAACTACATATAAGTAAAAAATTATATTATTATACAACATTTTCCATAAAAGAAGAACGTTTTGAAAATATGCCACTTTTCCCTTCATTTTTTGTCAAAAACATGCATGTAAATAATTTCCTCGTGTAATAATATTCTTCAAAATTTTTTAATTTTTTTCCCCAACTGTTGTTGTTATTTATGCCACTTGATCGACAGTAACATCAGATCACGGTCCACGAAATTCATCGTGGCGAAGAGCTAGAATTTTTACTCCTGTCGTTAGCCTAAGCTTTGAGACCCATGAAAGTGACAGTACGATTTTGCTCAGAGCAACACGATAGATGGCGACACCATTCGGATCCACTGAACCCAGGCTTTCCAGTCTGGAGTCCGATGCTCTAGCCCCTAGGTTACCCAGGCCTTAATTCAACTAACCCTAACTATCAAAAAGTTATTCATATACACTTTTGCAAAATCATGGTTCCATACGTAGTCAGTAACCTTTTAAAATCTATTGATATCTGTAAAACACGAATTTTTGTATTACTGTTCACAATGATGTCAAAAATTGCAATGTAGTTCTCCTTTGGGATGAAATGCTGTTATCTGTATGAAATTTAATGCAAATGTAGAATTTTTTTGTTTCTAAAAAAAATTCCAAATTTTTTATCTGGTCATTTATTGAATTCTCAAATAAACTTCTTATATGTAAGCTAAAATAATGAGTATCTTTCTTCGGGCTATTATAAGAGATATAATTTTTTGATTAGGGTAAATATTTTTTAATCATTCTTATTTTATTAATTTTACATAATGTAATCATACACATTTTTAATTATTTTTAAAAATAATTTAAGATATTTAAGAATTTGATTTTAATGAATGTATTAACCACATTATGGAGAAAGTAAATAAAGTAGGAGACTAAATTATTTCAAATTCAAGGACACGGTTATTCCTTATACAACAAAACGTCCATTAAAAATAAAATATTTTGGGAACGTAAAAGAATATGAGTTTTTTTCTCTGATCGAAAAACTTATTTAGTATTAAAAAATAATATCTTAAATCAATCTGGATATGAAATCTAGTTAGTTTGTTTTGTAACCCATTGTAGGTATTTTAAAAACACTTCTATAACTAAACTGGTTCTGCAGGTTTGCGTATAGTTCTCTTAAAACATTTTTGTGGAGGAGAGGTGTCTGTGCATTATCGGAGGTTTTGTGTGAACTTGGTACCTTCCGATTCGTAAGCGCGTAACTTACCGCCAGACAAAAGTGATCACTCCTGTCCGGAGGCTGTAACTGGCTTATTTAGATTCCGCCACAGTACTCCCCCACCAGTGAGTCGGTGGATAGGCGAACGAACGAGATATTTGTTGTTATGGCGAGCGTGGGAGTTGCTACTATTGCGTCAAGTGAGTCCGACGACTTTGCTGCGCCGATTTAAAATACAGCGGCCCAGTGCATGCATTCCGTTTACATACTTCCCTGGCAGCGCACGCGTCCCTCCGAGAGCAGTCAACGAGCATAAGAATAAATGAAATTAATAATCCTTAAACATCGTCTCATTTATTAAGCATACTGTCTCCCACAGCATTCTAGAGCTCTTCTCACTCTTGGTGATGCTATTGATCTTGAAAGTTTGATTTTTTTTTTATACTTAAACTCTGTTAAAAGTGATATAAAACTTAGAAACATAATACCATAAATTTAAGATGCTATATATTTTAGGGAGATTATAAATTTTGGTGAAATACAAGACATCTTTTACTCTTAGGAGAGAAAGGTAATTCGATATAAGAATACATAAAATTAATCCCTATAAAAAAAAGAAATAATCCTTTTTCAAATACCAAGTAAAATGTGTGAGAAATTATATAACTCAAAAACACCAGAAAACATACGTTGGAAATTTCTCCAATATTTTAATTTACAAAACAACTCTAACTTGCATTCAAAGCTTCAACCGTTTCTGAGAGAGATATTGTGTTTCTTCGTATAAACAAGAACTATTTAAACATTGGCTATTTGTCTTATTTTACAAGCTTTGAAAGTTGCTCTTCAAACAATAGAATAATTCTAGCTAGCTATCTGAGAAATCTGATACAGATTACTTTGAATACCCCCCCCCCCCTCCTCTTCAATCTGCATAAACAAAATATCCTCCACCGTACATAGATTAGCTTTCGATACTACCGCCACCTATTGACTCAATCGCGCGATGTTTCTTGCGCAGAATGATTCGGTTGCTCATGTTGAGTTGAAGTTTACGCGCCGTTCTGTTGACATCTCTTGCCAACAGCTAAGTTAAAGTAGTCTCGGTCTCATTGTTGCTTCAATTTTTTTTATATCTTGCAAGTGTTTGACTCCAATCTGCCTCCAAGCTGGATAGGCTACCAGAATATCTTCGGGACACCGTGGACTGGTTTATGGGGTGAGTGTGCTTGAGAAAAATTTTATTTAAAAGATATCGAACTAAAATTTTAAATTTATTCAGGTATATTACCGAATAATCAAACCCGCTCGCTTCACTCATCCTTATTAACGATAGTTTCCCAATTCTGCAATTTCTATATTTTGTTAATATTACTCATTGTCAAAGGATTTTTTTTTTTCATGACGGTAAATTTTGTTCATTTTGGGATCTGTTAGGCTTAATCTTTAAAAATATTGTTTATTTTCTGTCAATCATCGATTATCACTAAAGGAATTAGTTGCATTGGTGTTTATATGAACTAAAATATGGCAAAAACAATTACCAACGCGACGTTCGTTCTTCTACCCTACATCTTAACTTTATGTAAGAATCTGCATGCACGAGATCGTTAAATCTTGTTTTTGTTTACATTTTATTCACGCTTTCATCTTCTTTAAAGCGTACGATTGAGAGAAGTAAAAAGATTAATCAGGATGGTTAAATTTCGCGCTAATGATTTGATACATTTACGACATTAACCGGGCTTTTTTTTAATTCTAAAGTTCGTGCATGAATCATCCTTTAGTTTATTTACTATTAATTAGATCGCTTATGGTTTTCATTTCGCTTTTTGGGAAAGATGATCATTCTTTTAATTTTTTCTAGTTAACGTGATTTAAAAAATTCGGTTTGTAGTTGCCATTGAAGAGTATGAGTTGTAATATAACCTTCAAGATCTTTTACTTAGTTTTTATTCTGTTCTAAACCTGCACGTTCATGTCGTGATTATATTTGTAAATATATGAATTCTATTCTGCTTTTGATTTATAATGCGTTTATCCTAAAATATAATTTTATTTAAATATAAGCGTGACAAACAGTTTAGTTTTTATCGATCTGAAATTCCTGTAAAAACAAACTGCTGTTCTAAAATCGATGTTGTTATCGTTAATATAAAACTGTTTATTGTGACATAATTTGTAAGGAATTCTAAATCGGATTTACATTCACTTTATTCTTATATTAGTTCTGTAAAATTTTTACTAATTCTTTTTATAGGTATCATTCTAGTTTTGTTGGTTTATTTTATAAAAGCCATATGTGTACTATTTAAACAAATAATATTTATTGCATAAGTAAACACAGTTGCAATAATCAAAATGATGATTAGTTTTTTAAATTAAAAATCTGGTTAATCAGGATTAAAATATACTATTATAAAATTACATATGTATTGTATGTTTACTATTGAGCATTTATTTTTATTTTTCATTATTGAATTACTTTATTTTTAAACCAGTGTTTTGGGACAGATAGCAGTGTTGCACTCTTTGATTAATAATTGTGAGTTGACTAGAACAATGTTTTAACTAAGAAAACTAAAAACTGTTACAGAAATACTGGTTATTCAACTGTAGTTTAAGATGTCTATATATCTAAACAGGATGTTCATCAGAGCTATTAAACTATTCATTATTTATTTAAGAATGAAAAATAAGTATTGTAGTCTTTTAGTTGATAAATCTGTAAGTGTGTAATTTTCGTAATCTCAAAATTTTTTTCGTGTTCCTGTAATGTTACTTAATTTCTTAATATTTCTGGTTTTTTAGTTGCTTAAAATCAAATGAATATTTTTTTTAAAAAAAACAACCAGTCTTTTATGTGATATTTTTTTGTTGTAAAATCATGAAAACATTTCTGGTGTAGTGTTAAGTTAATAATAAAATTTGATTTAGTAACAAATTTGATAGTTTATTTCAATTTTTTAAAATAAATATTTTTTATAAGTATATTAATAATTATATATATTAATATTAGTTAAATAGTGTTGATTAAATTTACTTAAAAGTTTTTATACTCAAAACATGGAATGCTTGTTAATTGTAGAAAAGTGCAAGATTTTAATTCTTTTGTGTTTTGAGTATTATAGCACAGCAAATTTACCAGAATTCAGTGCTTAGTTATAAAATAAAAATGCTTTGAATTTAAGAATCAATTATTGGATTTCTATTGTGTGAACCCAGAACTGAATCTAAAGATAGGAAATTTTATTCCTGTACTTTGAAGAAAATTAAAAAATTTTTTTTAAGAAATTGCCTAAAAATTTGAGTCAACAAAAAATACAGTTTTTTCTTTCAGCATATTTATGTATACAGTATTTGAATATGTCTATGCTATTGTTTCAGAAGATAATTTTTTTGGGGATGATTTATATGTGTAGAAAATTATTTTTCTTCTTTAAAGAATTTCGCGATTAAACTTAGTTTTTAACATATATTTGGTGATTATTGTTTAAATTGTCAAACAAATTCTTTTTCAATCCCCCCCCCTCCTGTAATTCTGTTAAACCCTTGCTAAATATTTTAACAAAAGGAATTTTTTAAAAAAAAATTTGAATATGCTCGATTCTCTTTGTTAGTTTTTGATTTCTTTGTTGCTTAATAAGTAAAGTATAAAGCTAAAGAACTTTAAAATGTGTGTATATGTAAATAGGTAATGCAACACTGTGTGCTGGGATTGAGTAAGATGTATTTGTTGTAGTTTCAAAATATTTTATACTTTTACTGAAAAAATCATTTCCCCCTCTATTTAATTTGCAACTAAAGTTAGATGTTTGAATGTTGTATAACATAAGTTGTTTTAGCGTGCAGTTTTGCATAAAGCGTCTATGTTGTAATATTTATTTTTGGTTGATTTTCTATTGTTTTCAAAATTGAATGGATTTGTGGTTATTTACCTTTTATTTTTTAAAATTGTATTAGTATTGGAGTGAAATTAGGAGTTTCTTATATATTTCTATTCTCTTTCTCATACTACATATATTTTGAATATTTATTATTTTTTTTGCAAAAAACAATTTGAAGAAAGTTTCTGAAATGTATTGTTTATTTTTATCAATCATTTGCATTATTTATTAGTTTTGTCATTTTGTTTAGTTATATTTTTTGGCCAAATAATGTTGTAATCACTTTTTAAAAGGACTGAACTGTATAATTTAAATAGCAATAATATGTGTCATATTATTCAGCAAGTCATATTATTTAACAACAACACATTTATTACAAGTGGGTTTTCTGGTTTATTGTTGCAAAAAAAAAAAAAAAAAAAGTGTATTTATAAAAGTAAATGTATTTTTTAAAAATTTACATTTTACATTTTTTTAATATTTTTTATCAAGTACACAGTAAAATATTTTACTGGATAGAATTTTTACCTGTTTAAGGTGTTTTTAAGAAATAATAGTGCTATGCTTTTTGTGTTATAAATTTACTTGTTTTGAATATTGTTTTTTAAACCTATATATCTTTTTTCATTCCATTTTGAAAGAATGCTTTTTGAAATTAAACAATTGAAATCAAACTTGGAATTTTTTCTTTCTTTTTTTTTTATCACACACTACTTTTGTGATAGAATTTTAATTAAAAGTAAGAAATTCATTATTTATACATTGCGAATTATGTTCTTTTGTTTGTAGTGAAACTAAAGGTATATTTTATTATTTTTGAAAAATGTTTTCACTCAACCTACTTTATTACTACAGTTTTATTATTATTACAAAAAAAGAAGGCCACAGAGCTTATATAACTAATTAATTGTTACTTTTAAAAATATAAATTGTTATTTATTTTTTTACGATAAATACCTTTTGACATTTTAAGGGAACATATTAATTGGTAAGCTCAATGACTTTTAATCTACTCTACTATTCTTTACCTTAGTCTTCTGAAGGAATAGTATGGAATTTTGCTAAAACCTTTGGGTGTCAAGCATTTTTTTAGAATTGGTTAGAGCATATTTAAAATGTTATTAAGGAAAATATCTTGCACTTTGGTATGGGTGAGCAAAAATCTTCCTCAAAACAATTTCAGCTCATTGCTTATATACACAAAATAAATTTATTTTCTTGGATGGTGCTGTTCAATGTATATCTCAAAAAGATGTAATTTTTTTTCCTGGTGATTTATGAGTTTTTTTAGTTTTCAGATGGTAATAGTGAACTTTAGACTGCCTTTTATTTTTGTTTAATAATTCCCTAAAAATTTTTATGCTCAAATGATAATTTATTTTTAATTGTTTGTTATGTTGGTTAAACACACAGGATACTAATAAAAAATCTAGCTTCTTTGTTGCTTGTGGGTAGAAGCCCAAATATATCTGGTTGTTAATATTAGCATTTTTCTCTAATGAATTTAAGGTTCCTTGACTATTTTTAAAATAAAACATTTTCGTAAGTTATTCGAAGAAGTCTGGTTGTCTGAAAAAGAATTAAGGTTTAATCTTTTGTTTTTAAAACTCATTTCCCTTGGTAGGATTGGAACAAAAAAATTCTACAAATTTTTTTAAACTTTTTATGTATGTTTTTTATATACAGTCTTATTTTAATTTAAAATACTTATGATACTTTGATCACACACAAGATGTATTACTAAGGAGCTCTTGGTATTATGCATTAATTTTATTCCCAATTTATATTCAATTGTACCAATATTTAAAAGTATTGCTTAAATATTAAAAAATAGTATCATTACCACTAAAATATGATTTTCATACTGTGATTGGTAATGTTTTCTGAAGTGGTATAGTGAAGTAAAATAAAAAAGATAGAGCATGTGTAAAAAAATATCTCCATTCTGCTCCTCAGTAGTATAAGCTTCGATGATTAATTTTAGGGGTGGGGGGAATATTTTGATATTCAAAGCTATAACATAAGGGCTATGGCATGTACTTTTTTTGAATATACCTTTTCATTCTTACTATTAATAATAACTTTTACTCTGCTTTGTTCTTATGTTAGCCAATGATACATTTAAAATAATTCTTATGTTGATTTTTTAAAATATTGCTTAAAGTGTATGGATTTTTATTAAAAATTTCTGTTCATAAAAAAAATCACATTAAACTGCCTTTTATCATTAATGTTGTTTTGACGGGTGCTTTCTAAGATGCTAATTATTTTGACTTTTCACTCATTTTTTTTTGCAATAAATGATACACATCTTGTTCAAATATGTTGATCTCGTATGGCATTCAATGGTATGTTATTGCATTGAGAACAGTTTGGCAACTTTTCAGTAGTTAAAGAAGCTAACAACTTTTTATAGTAAAAGAAATTATTATTGAATTTTTTTTGAGATTTTGAAATCTATTGATTTATTCAAAAAAATTTTTTTTGCTATCTTTTTATATTTTTTACCTAAAGCACACTGTATAAATTAGGATTTTTTTGTAAATTTTGATACTTCAATTTTATTTATGAAATTCTTATTGAATTTCAGTTGTTTATGGTGGTATCGGTAGCCGAGTGTCCAGGATCACGAACTCATGGCCGGAGCTATCGAGTCGTGTGTTCGAATCCTGGTACCACTGAAAATCTGCCCTGGAGAGGGGCTGATGTACTTTGGCCCAAAGTCTTCACGTTGGTGTGGAAGCCTGAAGAATGGGGTACCAACTCGGGTGTCGTATTCGGCACGTGACTGACGCCAAAAATTTTATGGTTTGTCGCCAATAGTATGTATGAGCGCAATTTCAATGTCCGACGTTAGTAAAAAATCAAATAATCTGTTAGTTATTGTATAATATATATTTAAATAATGTACAGTTGTGTAAAACGTCAATTTTTTTTGAGCATTTTTTGAAACAGTTTCATGTGACAATAAATATTTAATGAAATTAATTTTTTTGCAGTGCGACTGTTTTATTCAAGATTTTTGTCTATGTAGAAGAAACATATATTACTTTTACAATATATTTATACCAAACCAGCCATGGATGATATGATGAAATTTTATTATGTTCTATAAAATTAGAGGACAAACAGTTATATAGATTTCAGTTTACTGTCCTTTTAAAAATTTAAAATAAATCAAAATCATTAAAAAAAAAATAAATTAGTATTTTGTAATTGAAATGACCAGATTTTATCCATATTTTTTATAGAAAATATTTATTCTTCACCAATTTGAAGAATCATATAAGAAAAATAACAATCCTTATTTGATTAAAAACTAAATTAAATGGTAGTTATTTTAATTTTTAAATGTGCATATAAAAAACATTTTATCTCTGTTAATCACAAAATTGTTTCACTTAAAATTTACATTGGATTATATTCTAACAAATTAAGAATAAATTAAAGGATTACATTAAAGGGTATCTAATTGTAAAGTTAATACTTAACTTTAATACAAAGAACTACTTAATTGTTCGAAAACATTTGGTGTATTGAGCAAATTATTCTAATGTTTATTTATAAGGAAACCAATAAAAAAATAAAATATAATTCAACTTTCTCTAAGAAATTAAATTTCATTTCAATGAAATATTTTTTTATATCGCGTAAGCTATTGTGTGTGTCAATTGAAAATTTGAAAAGGAATGGTGAGGGGATGCTGTTATTACATTTCTTTACATTGTATCTCCCATATTGAACTGTTCAGCTTGTTTGCTGATGTTTTGAAATTAATTTAGAAATTATAATCTGAACTGTACAGTTTAATTTTAAATATGTATCGAATTTGGTAATAAGAAGTATTTACATTTTAGGGGGGGGGGGTTCAGATTTCTGAAATATATTTTAAATTATAATTTGCATATTCGAGATGAAAAAAATAAAGTGTGCTATCAATTAATTCAAGTTGCAAATCTGAATTAGAACATATTTTTTTTTATTTATGTATGTAGGCAATTATTTCTCGATATTTTCTTTCCGCTGATATTTTGCTTAGTTTGCAAAAGAAATTTTTTCCGAATTTGATTAATTCAGTTCGTATTGAAGTTTTCATGTCCATAAATTTGTGATTGCAAGTTTCCAAATGTTAAAAATAAGCATTTTTTTTTTCACTTAAGGGGGTTTGTTATTTTTTATCATGAGCTAACCATAGCAACCATTTTGAAATTTATTTTATATGCTGTAAAATCTTCCTACCCTCATACTGTTTTCTCATTTTGGAGAATTTTTTTTCCAATATTTTTCAAGTTATCATGCTTTTTTCGAAGTTATGATATTATTCAGGTTTGTTAATTCGATGTTCATAGCTTCTAAACCTTTTTTTGTTTCTAATACTACTTTTTCTTCTCGTTTCTCTTATTTCAAGCAATTGTATAAATCTATTTTTCTTCCAATTCTAACACTGTTATCACCGCCCGCTCCCCTCCCGAAAAAAAATTCCACTGATCAGACTTCTTTGGCGTTTTTTCAGATTTTTTGTTAGAAAGTCATTTTTACGTTCCCCTTTATCTATGTGTCATTTCTCTTATAAAGAAGTACATTTCCTAATGAAAAAGTAAAATACTTCGATAGCATCGATTTTTAAAAAAAATTGTACTTAGTCAACATTATATCGATCCAATTTTTTGTGTTTATTAATTTGTGCGTGTGTATGGTATGGAGTTCTTAAAATCATCTCTCTTCAACTATATAAAAGTTTTTGCCCTCTTTAAAATACACATTTTCTATTAGTTGCTAGAAATTCTGATTGCGAAATAATTCGGAGTGGTATTTAGTTTTTCCATCTAGTTTATCAAAATTCAAATGGTTTAATTTATATCCAAAGGGTTGATATAAATGAAATAATTGATGGCTATTATTTTCTTTTTTTGTTTAAGTACGGAATTTCTTACTTCCCAAGAGATAAAAATCTTAAATTTTTTCCCTCTTTTTTTCTTGGCTGAACTTATAATTTTACGTATTTTTTAAGTTATTATTTCTTAGTTTTCTTGATCTAATTCTAACGTACTTAAGGTGAGAAAATTTCGAGCCCAAACATTTTTCGCATTGAACGTATCTGTTTTTACTAGCGATAGTTGCTTGAGAAAAGATGAAGCGTCTCTGATTTTCATGTGGTTGCAAGTTCTAGTAATTTAAGGGCAACTCTCTCTCTCTTACTACATAAGCTTTTCATTTTGTTTTTTATTTTATTATATAAGATACTTTTCAAACGTCTATCGAAGCCCGTTTTTTATTCGAGGTAAGAATAAATTTTTTTCTTTCTTTCATTCTTTTCTGTAATTAATTAAAGTAGAGAACTGTGCTAGAGAGAGAATACTTTCGAGTGACTTGGCAAACGATTGGTTTTCTTGTAATTTCTTTTTGCAAGATTATTAATTACACATAATCTAACTTTAAAGTCTTCATAAAATTTTTGAACTGTTTAAATTTGCCAAAATTCTGATGAGAAAGTGAATGGGTTTAATTTTCTAATTACTCTTGTTATGTCTTTTAATATTTTTGAAATTGTTTTTTGAACACACTATTATATGATTTGCCTGATGGGACTTTTTTTACCTGGTGTAATTTGACCGGTGGAGTTCGTTTGTAATCGAGAACAGATTTAATTAGGATTTTGTGAGTTAACTTTTCTATTTTTTGTACAGTATTTTTGTTTGCTTAATAACGAAAAGTGCGTAACCCTTTTTGCTCACCGTCACAAAGCATATCACTCTGATGTCCCGAGAGAATATTAAAGAATTGATGATTACGGGGAATCAACTTATTCCAGCGCAACACTTTGAGAAATGCATATTTCTCTGAAGTTTTCCATTGAAATAGCACAAGAAAATTAAACCAAAATATAGTACAATTACTAAGATTTATTTTAAAAAAATCAGCTGGCTTTAAGTTGGATGAATGTGTGTGTTATAAATTTTTACATAATTTACCGAATCTCAGAAGGGAAGAGGGAACAAACACCAGTGACACATTACAAGTTTATTAAAACTCTTAGCATATTAATTTGAAGGTGATATTCGGGAACCACGTGAACACGTCCATCTACATCTTGGACTGAACAATGAGCTAAATATTATCAACGTAGGAGAAAGAAAACGAGATTGTATTGTTTTTTCTGACAGAAAAACACCAGGTGGAACACGTCAAACGACTCATTATTCTGAAACGTTTACTAATCCGCCTGCAATGCATATAGGGGAATGCTTAAAAATTTATATTATACAAAATTATGATTTTTTTCTTTTGTAAGTATACGTTCCTCGATGTCTTAATCCTTATCCTTCTTATATTATAAACGTGAAAGTTTGTATGGATGTTTGTTACTCTTTCACGCAAAAACAACTGAATGGATTTTAATAAAACTTAACAATAATATAGCTTATACATCAGAATAACACATAGGCTACAATTTATTCCGATATTGTATATTAGTTAAAAAGATATTAATTAAAAACCTTAAAACGCGTAATTGTTTTATCCCTTTGTGTTGTTTATTCCGCCGAGCGTCATTTCCATTTCAACGGAGTGAAGTCCCAACTTTTCCCCACGTTTTCGAAATAACAATCTAATTGTTTATACCAAAAATTCTCTCAGACAAAAAAAATTACAGTATCGGTAAGATCATTTATTTCGCAACGATACAGCGTAATTTTTTTTTACAAAATAATATTATTTGTATTTTTTACGATTTTTTAAAAAAATGAGTCGAAATCGATGCGTTTTTATGATAATGACTTCTAAATCGTTCCGTATGAATTCCTTTTCGCGTTAATGAATTGATATACTACACTAAAAAAAGTTCATACTTTTCTCTTTTAGAGAATCAGTCCTTTAAAAAATAAAATAGCAAAAACTTTTTTTTTACGATTTTCAAAAAATACTCAATTTTAATTAAACATTTAATAACTTCGTCATTTACTAAGATAGTCGCGTGAAACTTTTTTCCATGTGTAGACAAATATTATCCGTAATCTATACGAAGATTAAAAAATTTGCTTAAAAATTACGGATTGTAAAAAAAAAAAAAAATTTGTTTTTCGTCTAATACCGTTTTTGAGAGAATTCATCAATGCAGTTTTTTTATTACATTTTTTGCTCAAAAATTACCGTTTGCAATCGATGTGTGAAATTTCGAAACTTTAACTTAAAAATTAACCCTCAAAAGTAATGAAACTTTTAAAAAAACATTCGCAAGATTTTGAGTGCTTTGCGCTTGGGGCGCGAGAGAATCAGCGAAGGCTGTTCATGTTTCCATTTAGAAATGGGTAGGGGAGGGGGTAGCTTTGAGTATGAAAGATTACGGGAATTTACTTGTTTTATGCTCTCTCATCGCTTAAGTTATTTGCTATAAGCTGTAGCGGATTCCTTTAAAATAGTTATAAAATTTTGTAATTTTAAAAATTTCTCTTTTTTTTATTTTCATACATAAAACTATTCTTTTAAATTTCATTCTTTTTGATTACATTCTTTATTTAATCACATTCATTATGTAATTATATTTAATGTCTGGCTAATTAGCAATCAATTACTTGGTTAAATATTCAGTTGTAGCTGTGTCAAAATTTTACATTTTGTTTCCTGTGTTTTTGAAATTTTGTCTTTTCTATCTGTGTGCTTCAGAACTTTTGAGGAAAAGCCATTGAACTTTTTTTCAAGTTGTATGATTTTTGAAATTGCTTATTTTACTATTATTTTAATTAATCCTCACTAATATTATAAACGCGAAAGTTTGTATGTATGGATGTTTGTTACTCTTTCACGCAAAAACAACTGAATGGATTTTAATGAAACTTTACAATAATATAGTTTGTACATCAGAATGCACATAGGCTATAAAGATATTGTGTGAAGTGCCCAAAATATAACGATAAATGTCAAATAAATAGGAAAAAATTCTGCTATCCTGCAAGTTATTCTGGCGTGAGATTGCAAAAACCGTTAGTTATAGGTATATACTCAGGTATAGAAAAAAGCCCGCAAAACTGCATATACAGTGGACCCCAAAAGTGTTCGTACACTTGCAATTTCCTACAAAATTTAATGTTTTCGACTAATAAAAATTAATATATTGTAATTGTAATTTTTTATGATATCTGCAACTTGTTCTTAATAGAATGACATAATTATTTTTTTAAAAATGATATTACTATTATTTTTAAAAATTAATAGTCAAAAAGCTATTGAAAAATTACGCCGCAAAAGTCTTAGTACACCTAACAAAAATCTCAACTTAGCTTTAAATATTGTATTTCTTTCTTACTTTAGTACTTAGTAGGATATCTTTTAGTGTCCACAATAACTTTTGAATGTTTTGGTGTAGATTTAATCAATTTTTTGTAATTTCTGCATCGGTTTTCCTTCATTCTTCTGTTATTGTTTTTACTTCCCATTATGTGATTATATGTCGTGTTTTCTTTTTTTAAAAAATCAAATTCTCACCAAATATGTTCTACTGGGCTAAATAAACTGATTGAGGTTTTCCCCCCAGAATTTTGGACAGTTATAGAGCCAGCGGCGTACATTGAGAGCAGAGGGCTTGGCGTCATTATCCTGTTAAAAAATGAAGTAGCCTCCTATATCCAAATTTTCGACGGATAATTTAAAATTTCACTTTAAAATATTTAAATAGAGGTGATAATTCACAATACCATAAAAAAATACGAAATTACCTCATTTTGATGCCGATTTACACCTCCACGCAAGAACACTTCCATCTCCACGATTCATTGATCCAATTTGATTCTTAGGATTAAGTTTCAAAAAATTCAAAATTGACAGCAAATTGATTGGGATGACGAAAAATTAAACATTTTTGGTTCTAATGGGCGTATAATAGTTTGTAAATGAAAAAATGAGGAACTTAATCCCATGAATTTATGTTGAACAAGAACTCCTCCACCTCCATGCTGAAGCATGGAGGTGAAGAAGTTCTTGCGTGGAGGTATAAATCGGCCTCAAAGTTAGGTAATTTGGTATTTGTGAATCCTCAGCTCTGTTTAAATATTTTAAAGTGAAATTTTAAATTATCCGGCGAAAATTTGGATGTAGGAGACTACTTCATTTCTTAACAGGATAATGACGCCAAGCGCTCTGCTCTCAATGTACGCCGCTGGTGTCTCTATAACTGTCCAAAATTCTGAAAAAACCTCCCCAATGAGTTTATTTAGCCCAGTAGAACATATTTGGTAAGAATTTGATTTTAAAAAAAGGAAAACATGACATAAAAACATATAATGGGAAGTAAAAACAATAATAACAGAAGCATGGAGGAAAACCGATGCAGAAATTACAAAAAATTGATTAAATCTACACCAAAACATTTAAAAGTTATTGTGGACACTAAAAGATATCCTACTAAGTACTAAAGTAAGAAAGAAATACAATATTTAAAGCTTAGTTTAGATTTTTGTTAGGTGTACGAAGACTTTTGCGGCGTAATTTTTCAGTAGCTTTTTGACTATTAATTTTTAAAAATAATAGTAATATCATTTTAAAAAAAATAGTTATGTCATTCTATTAAGAACAAGTTGCAGATATCATAAAAAAGTTCCAATTCCAATATATTAATTTTTATTAGTCGAAAACATTAAATTTTGTAGGAAATTGCAAGTGTACGAACACTTTTGGGATCCACTGTATATATCTTTTATGTGTTAGCCATTATCGCCAAAATAGTGAACCATAAATACACACGTTTTTTTATGCACATTTGGTAGTAACAAATTGATCCTTATATCAAAATAAATACTTTCATCGCTTCTGGTATTTTAAAGTAAATAAATTTTGTCTTTCATTCTACATCATTCTGAGCTATGGTCTAAATTTCAAGTCTAGCTCATCGGGTAAGTGAGTGTAAAATCAATTACAAAACTCCACCCCGACAGACATACAAGAAAGCGAGTTAATAAAAACATGTTAATATTAAGTGTCAATCGTATTATCACCTTTTAAACGTATTGCTATAATTTTAATTCGTATCATCACTTCTAAGCGTATTGCTTTATAAAAATAAAAAATATTTAGCAGTTAGAACATAAATTATTTTTTTCCCCACATGTACACGAGTCTTTTTTTTTATTTTGATTTTCAGAAAAATGTTTATTTTATGGTTTATATAATATATTTATATTATGTTTATATTATTCAGAAAAATGTATATATTTGCTGACGCATTCACCCTCCCCTTTCTCACATAAAGAACACTTTTTTTTTGTTTTATTTGTACTAACCACAAGTGTATTCGCTTTTAGAATTACACCTTAATCTTTTAGTCGCTAAATCTGGAATTAGTCGCCAAATCTGGTATTGGTATATAGAACTGGTCGCCAAATCTGAAAATGGCTAAAATTATGTTGTATTACAATTTTAACATAAAATAATTACAACAGAAAGTAATATTAACGCATTACATATCTAGATATAAATTTACACTATTTTAAGTGTTCATCACACAAATTTTGTAACAATGTGCTACATTAACTGAGCAGAAATCAGCTGAGGAAGGTGTTTTCAAAAATCGACCCACAAGAGTTACGCGGGGCTTTATAAATAAAAAAAAAAAAAAAAAAAAAAATCCTTTTTTATCAGCTATTAGGTCTACAGATTTAAAATTTAAGAAAATTTTTTTTTTGTTCACCTGAGATATGCAAAAAAGCTTTTTTTTGGTTTAATTTGCAATTCACTTAAAATTAACTCATTAAAAACTCCTTTATCCTTCAGTCTGTATTGTTTAATTTTTCAATTCACCCGTGCGAAGAACGGGTATTCCAGCTAGTATTTATATAAATCAATTAATAATGCCTTACTTCATTCCAAAGCTATACTATGTAATATGACTATGTATGCTCGTCATATGCTCGTTTTCGCGACACAGTAGCCCCCAATTGCTGATAAAAAACGTCCGGGATGGTTCAGTTCAAAACGTTGTTTTTCGATCTTTGGTGTTCTTTTCAAACTTTATGTGGATTTGTTATAATAGTATTCATCGTTAATTGAATTGATTTTGTGGCACTGAGTCTTCATAGGATGATTGTGCCAAACACATGTATTAAAACTCATTCAATCAAATTAAACTTACATATAACCTAACTTTAAAGAAAAGTAATTTTATGTGTGAAATTAAATGTATGGAGGAAGACCAATGCCATGCAAAGAATTACAAATGTGGGGTGCGGGACCCCCCCCCCCCCACCTAACAAGTTAATGTTAAATGCAAGATTAAAAATATTTGAAGCGAACAAAGTTAAAAGCAGAACATTCAATTAAAATATCGCACAGTCAGAGAAGAAACACAATGACCACACCCAGAGCATCGTCTAGAAAAAGATGCCTATGTGTCAATCTAGTGTGTCTAGCCTTGTAGATGGCAATGATTTCCTATGAGAAACGACGAGCTTTGTTACGTAGTTTCTTATCAGTCTGAAGATTCTATTGATCTACCAATGGTCGTGCATTGATGCTAATATATCTTTTAATGGTCATTAGATAGAATGATAGAGAATATAATACCTGATGTTGTTTTAGCAGTAGTATCGACTGTTTCGTTATCCTCGATTCCAGCATGAAATGAAATCCAATAAAAAATTAGTTGCATATTTTGAGATTTTAATGTATTTATTAATTTTTTGAAGTTTGATCACGAGTGGGGATGAGATGACGCAAAGACAGCAGAAAGTCAATGAATCTGTGAAGACAAGTAATTTTTCGACTTGAGACACTTTCTAACGCTCTCTTAATGGCTGATATCTTAGTTGTGAAAATATATACCAAGATCCCTGGGCCCCCAGGCGTTACTTATATTCTAACAAATAAAATAAATAGGATAAGATTGGTGCTAGTATAAACTTTGAGTGCGTGCATACCTGCTAGCTTGGCCCGGCGGCCAATTTACAAGTAACAGGTGCTAAAGGTCGGTAAACACAAGTTTTATAAAAAAAGCTTTGTTATAAAACTATCTATCACGCCGGCGTTCATACGCATAACGACTCTTTAGGTGTGTCTGGGGGGATGTTTGGCCCATCCGATTGGTCTGGCTGCTTACTACAAATATTGAAATAGTTCACCGAGTATCATATATAAAAATTAAGCTTTAGAAAATAAGAAAAGTTACATTACTTTTTTGGAAGCTTTTAAGCGTCTGTTAAAAGTTTCCGCCGATGGAACATGTTTGGCAGTATTGATTATTAATTTTTAACAATATGTTTTGAAACATGCGTAAAAATCAACCTCTAGAATTTGAGAAAAGTTAGTGCTGTTTTTAACTACCTTTAGCGCCTGTTACCTGTAAATTGGTCGCCGGGCTAAGCTAGCAGGTAAGCACGCACTCAAAGTTTATACTAGCACAATCTTATTCTATTTATTTTATTTGTTAGAATACAAGTAACGTCTGGGGGCCCTGGGATCTTGGACTAATAGAGCATGTAGGATGAAGTTGAAAGGTTTCAAGTGACTGATCTTTGAAATAAAGGGCACCAAAACATGATTCGTTGACGTAGATCCGTCAATGTGAATATGGATAGAATCAGAAAAAATGATGTACAAAATCATTAAAAAACTGTTTGTAAATACTATCGGCTGTGGTAAAATTTGGTGGTTTGGGTAAAATTTTCAAAAGCGAAAGTGTAATCGGTCCATACTCACATACAGGATGGAAAGTCTTCAGTTATTTTCAATGCTGAAATGTTGTAAATTCCTTATCTGTTGGCTAAATCTTAAACTTTTTGTTGAAATGTTAAAATAGAAGATTTTCTGGTGCGATACAATCTTTTTTTCTTCTTTTTTTAAAAAAGACTTGTGGTAAAATAATTGATAAAGATAATAAATGAAAAAATGGTTCAAATCAGCGTAGAAACTATGAATTTTATGGAGGTATGCGAAATGCTCTCGAACAAAGTCAGTATGTAGAATGATGTATAGCAGCGGTTTTTAAACTTTCGATCGCCGCGGCCCCCTTTTATATATTAGGGTGACATCTCAGACCCCCAAGATTTTGAATACCCTCCCCCCCCGACTTAATCGATCTTGATCGAAATACATGTTTTAGTAGAGTTTCTTCCTGTTTAGTAATGTAGTCTAGTATGGCACATCGATCAATTTTTTCACGGGCCTCTCAGAGTCTAAAAGATGGAAATCGCATGATGGAAGACTCCATGGATCCCCAGGGGTCCGCGCACCACAGTTTAAGGAACGTTGGGGTCTAATATTCAAGCTGCACAAAACAGATTTTCTTGCTGAATCCAACAATCTAATTTTGGTCGGGTGAATGTATAATATAAATGTAACAAACAAATGCGATCTGTACCTCATGATGTAAGTAAAAAAATTTTAAACTGTGTCCAGGACTTCAGCCTAAAAAATTGATTTTATCATCCGAGATAATTAAAATATTACTACCCAATATATAATTCAAAGATCTAGATGAAATTTCCTTTGTCTGCAATAATTTATAAATAAAAAAATTTTTTTTTCTTTTTTTTTAGTGTACCATGTTTTCCTTCCACATTTTCATGCATTCTCATCCATTTCTGATCTATGGCCCAAATTTCAAGTCTCTAGCTCACATTGGGAAGTTGGTTTAAAATCAATTACAAATTTCCACCTGGACAGATCTACAAGAAAGCGAGTTAATATAAACATGGTAAAAATGCACACAGGCCGTTTCTGTCACAGAAAAGCCAAAACCGTTTTAATAGTCCCGTTTGTAATTTTATTGATTGCGTATTAAAGTTGTGTCTTTCTAAAACATTTTCCCCATGCACGTAACTGAAAGGATATTCCAGGGAAAAATTAATCTTTAGAATTGGTTATTCAGTTTCTGTCAGAAAAGTGAAAAACTCAATTCGTTGGCAGGGCGCAGGAAAGTGACATTTATAGGTTGTTCATTGTGTATGGAACAGTAAGAAATTGCAGGAAATAGGATCGAAAAGGAAAACAAGGCATCAGCAGCGGATGCTCATTATATACCGCATTATAAAATAATTACACACTCAGAGAACTAACGAGGATGAGGTAACTCAATAAAATCTGGTGCCTGCACAAAGGAAGTCTTTAAAAGCTCGTCAAGTAGGTGTATTCAAAAAACAACTTCCCTTTTATCAGGTGGTCATAATCTCAGAAGGAAGCTTGAATATGATTATTTTTTTTTCTGCTTAAATAAGTCGAATCGATAAATAAATATTTCATCGACGAATCTACATAATATGTGGTTGTAGAACGTTTCTCGGTTAATGAAATAGCCGAGAGTCTTAATCCTTGTTTAACTTTAATCTGAAATAGTCTACACCTTTCAGGAAGTATTTTGTTTTTTAGTTTTTTCAAAGCTAGTTTGAAAGATAAAATCAGAGAGAGGGCCATCTTATTTAATCTTGCGATTTTGGTGATTTAGCATTTGAATACAATCGCGAAGTTGCGTAATTGCAATCCTTTAGTGACATAGATGACGTCGTATCAGATATCTGTACCTCAAAGGTAATGTGTATGTAGTTTTCGTAATTGAGAGAGAAATTGATTTCATCTGAATAAATACAAATACAGGTAATGTAATTTGGATGCTTCTTTAATAAATGCTCCAAATGTGAAAATTAACTGATATTCATCAGAAATCAACGTCATTGGATTAGGATTAGTGTTGTTCAACAAAATATCGATTATTTAAAACCGTTTTCGCAAAATTGTTATTATAATGATTAATAACAAGCAGAAATTTGTTATTTTATTCATTTTTAAAATGAATGAATTCCGATATTTATAGTAATGACGTCTTTATAGATGGAAATATACTACTTATTAGGACGAATTCATAATAAGTTGTTTTTCATATTTAATGTCCTTTTAAATTGAGTTCATAGATATTAATATTTTATAAGTCATATTCAAACAATGAACAATTTATATAATTTCCTGCTTTTGCGCTATATTTTATATCCGTTTTCAGAGTATTTGTTCTGATTTTATTTATTTCAAACTTTGAATTGATTTTTAACCAATTACAGTAATGGAAGATTATAATAATTACGGGGAAAGGAAATTAAGATGTGTTGGTATGTTAAAATCAATTTCAAAGTAAAGGAGAGACCGAGTCGAGAGAAAGTGAAGGGGAGATTAATAAATATTGGTAATAAAATGGAACTATACAGAGATAATTTTAATTCAGCTAAGGTTGATAATTACTAATGTTTTAAGTGATAAACATTTCAAAGATCTTGAGCAACGAATCTTAAGGATAATTTTCCTAATAATCCGATTGGAAACATTTCAAAGTTTTTATCCAATGCAATTGAAATGTATAAAACAAAATTCGCTTTCATTTTTTTTGGAGAGTATCAGAATAAAGAGAATAATAAGAATTTTATCTACTTCGATATTTATCAAACGTATGTATAAGCATCTATTAGTAATCGATTATTTTTATTGTCTCTCTACAATTCTGGCAGAATTTTTCCAAAGCGTTTTCCAAGTTTTTGGAAAATTTAACAAACATTTGAATAACCCCTTAAGATGAATAAAGAAACAAAACAAAACATAATAATGATGACACATTAGGTGATTAAATACATAAAACACACTGAGATTTTCTTTTTTTCTTCTTCAGCTAATGTGAATTTCAGGAATATAAAAGGGAAAGACGTGATAAAGTATATTAATGTCTTTTGCATAAGGCAACCTTTAATCTTGTAAAATCTTACTAGTATTTGATTGGATTGGATTACTTGGATTTACAGCGACTATAGATCTACTTTGGTTATTAGTGAATATCCAAGAACAAAGGTGTGATCGAGGGAGTGAAAAGGATGAGCTTTTCCTTGAGGAAGATAAAGAGTCATTAAGAGCACATACTCTTTAGCTAGAGATATTTCAAAGTTCTGTAAGCAAGTAATTCTCTTTCGCCTGCTGATTAGTATAAAGTTTTGGTTTTGAAGTTACTCTCTTTTAACCGATTGATGTTTTTGATAAAGAAAACTGGAATTTTCGGTACGTTCTCCTTTGGATTAACGTGGTTTTCAGGAAGAGGAAAAGAAGCAACAAAATAAAAATGATTTATCATTAGACATTGTAAAGAATCTATTTGCGACGTATAATTCGGTTTTTGGTGTCTTTCTAATTAAAGAGAAAAGAGAAACTTAAATTTATATTATTATTAACCTTGAACCTGTATTATATTGAGGATTAATGCTTTAATTACCTTCTAAATATCGGTTGTGTTTTGTATTCAATTGCCGATTTCATAATGGTTGCTAAGGTAAGTCGGAAGAATCAGTTTCTTTTCGCGAAAAAAATTTTGATGACAATTTTCAGAAATTACTGGTAAGTTTTATTGCTTTGCAATTTTTCTGTAGTGATGCGTACCCTTGAATTTTTGAGGGAAGAAAAAAAAAACTGTTATATATATATATATATATATATATATATAAAATACTTCTAAAAATGTACATTTTGTTTTTCCCCCGTCAATGAATAAAAGTTATGCCAAAAATATGTATAAAATATATTAAAATAAAAGTACCGTAATGTTATTCGATTATTTTCGACATCTATTTTTAATTTCTATCGCTGAGAAATCAATTGATAAATTGATAAATGAGTGTGGTCGAAGTGATTGACTGCATTATGGTTCTTATTTGGTTCTCACTGTTGCGTGCTTTCAAGGACGATGAGAGAGCATAGTGATGAAAACTCTTTTCAATCGCAATATCAGTCACAAATCAAGTTAAGGAGGTGATGGGGAATTTGTTATACGATCACGTGCAGAATATTTGTATAACTGCCATGTAACTTGTGTGTCTTACGGCTTCGCGGCCATGTACTCTTTTGATGGAGAAAACACCAACAATGTATGCACTTTCGGACATACCTAGCCGACAAATCTGTGTTATAAAAATTATCACGCAATGTTAAAAAACAGGCTTGATGTCAAAAAATTTTGCACCACTACAAATTAAAGATGGAAATTTTGGTATATGCATAGAAACATTTCCAGGATTTTGAATTTAATTACAAGGTCTAGGGAAAGTATTTAATTGTTAAAACTTTTTTTTGTTTCAATCAACTAAGTAGAGGTTTTTAGATAAAATTTTCTCAGAACTAAAATTTCTACTCTTTTTAAATTTAATTGCAGTCGTTTCTCGAAGAAATTAGTCTTGTTTTACAACTCTATGTTGTATCAAATAGTTTTGTATACGAATCGGATTTCTTTTTTTGCATTGATTACAGTTAAATCAAAGTAACGAGTCATAATGTAAGCGAAGAAATGACACTTTATGAATCTTACCTATAAATATTTTTTTTAAAATCAAATGGTTGCCTAAATTGAATTGCCTTTTCATTGAACAGAAAAATAACGAAAAAACAAGATGTAGTTAGTGCGAATATTTTTATCGAAGCTTACTAAGTAGCACGTCAACAGAAAGAATTGAGCTAAAATATGAGTGAATTCAAAAATTGTAATAACATGATACCTCTTTAAAATATATTCATTTTTTATATACAATTCTGTTTTTAAAAATGCTCCAATATTATATGCAAATCGACCTGCTATAGTCGATGCTTGTGGATGGTTCATCCTTTAATCTTTATTTATTATAAATACACCACTGTTTAGTTTTAATTTAACTTCTGTATAATTTTGCACACGGTATCTACGTATAAAATAATTTTTCTGCATGGATATTGTTTACAAAAAAAAAAAAAAAAAAAAAAAAAAGGTTTTGGTGCAAGGAGGGGTCTAGTGGTAGCTTTTTATGCTAACATCTTGTTACTGCTTACCTCACGAAATTTTCTAAAGCCTCCGTGTTTTATTTTCCTTCACCTCATTTGAAACTTTCATGATATTTGCATGGCTTTGTGATCATCGTTCAAATCAAGTTAGGCAGGCAACTACGGATTGCTAGCTAAACAATTCTGCGTACGTGGCTTGAAAATTTCAAGATATTCCTAGCTTAAATTGAAGCGATGTAATTCTCGTTAGGAAACTTCAGAACAGGGTAGATTTGCTTCTGTGAACGAAATCAATTTTATCTCTAAAGTGATTTTCGTCTACGTGTTCAAGTGTAAATTGTTTTAAAAGGTTCTGTTCATTTCATCAAACTATTATTGCTTTTCTGTGAATACTTGTGAAAATATAATTTCGGAAGATGATTGCTGGGTAAAATGTATGTTAGGAACATTTTACGATACCATTCGTAAAATGCGAGTATTTATTGTCTTCTATGTATGTTAGTGAAGATAAAAATTATTAGTCATTTTATGAAATTTTGATGACATTCTTCATATAATTTTACTGCGCAATTTACATACATAATCATCAATTAAAAAAGGCGCAGTAAGGATCAGTCTTTAATAGTTTTGATTGTAAGTACTTGTGATACAGAAATAATGAATCGCGAGTTAAACAAATTTGAATTTTTGTTGGGAGTATATTAAATCAATACCATTTGATGAAATTTGCTGATATAAAAAAATCCTACGAGAGAAAATTGGCATTTTTAAGAAAATAGTCCTTTCTTAAAAACTCCGTTTTTGAAGCATAGTAACATTTAGTCGTATCAAACAAATTGATAAATTGGAACGAATTATGAAGTAATACAAAAATTAAAATAAACTTTGATTTTATTACGAGAATTGCATTTTTGGAAATATTTTTACGCGTTTGATATAATTGTAGAATTATTGAAATAACAGTGCCACTCTGTTATGCGTAGAATTTACTTCTGTTCATTTAAGATCCCTACTTTATTCCTTAATTAGATCCCCCAATTATTAAAATAAGAGCCTGAATATATTTATATTAATATAAACCATTATTAATAATAGGTATTATTCTTTCCTATTTTAGAGTTATTTAACTAAACATATAGTATATACATATTGTCGGTAGAAGGAAAAATATGTACTTGAAAGGAAAAAATGTTATCATTTTTGCATTTAATATACCTAATGTACTAAAAATCATCATAAATTCGGCAAACACCAGATTCATGCTGTACAGTGTTTTTTAGAGTTATTTGCTGAGCGGCAATTATCTCCACTTATAAATTCTCCTTTTTTTTTAATAATAATAATAAAAAACGTTAATTAATAGGTTTTTATATAAGAGGGGGGGGGATTTGTATGTATGGAAAAGTCTTAAATTTGTTCTGTCATTTTCTTTAATTTAATGAAACAAATTAAGCTTTTTGATTATTTAATGAATCGCCGAATTTATCGAAATATATTTCCTCCTTTCTATCTTATTCTCGAATAAAATGCAACTTGTAAAATTTTTATAACATCTTTTTCCTGATTATGAATTCTTATATAAAGTTCTCAATTGGTTTATACAGACCGTTACATATTTTGCTGCTGGTGTTGTAGCTTGGGTTAACGTTATTGAATTTTTAGATGGTCCTCCCTTAAGGGTAAGTGAAATTATTAAAAGTCGCGTTATCGAAATGCGATTGGCGCTTCGTGTAAAGTGACGTGTCGAAGCTTTTTACCCTTTTCCGAAAGGTTATTTCCGGTTCCCAATATACGAGAACGAAGTAAAATATTGACTTCGGGTGAACCACGCTGTCGCCATTTGCCTCTATCTACGCTCTTGAAGTAGCACTCGGGAATTTCTTATAGGAGGGGTGCAACGTAAAGGACCGATTAAAATTTACTTTAGTAAATTTCATACGAAAAAAGTGCCAAAAAATTTAAGCATTGAATGTATAAATTTCAACTTTAATAAAATTTGTAAAAACACAATTAAAACATTTAAAAATAATTTAAATTCTCTCTTTAATTTCTTCAATTCCTGGAATAATTCAGTGGGATTGTACCATTGTTTGTATTTAAAAAAAAAAGAGAGAAAAATGTTTTCGAATGGATTTTTCCAATTATTTGCCATTTTTTCTTCTTATATTACATTCAACAGATCTCTAGTGTTTTAAAATTGAGTATTTTTAGTTTTTATTTTAAATGCATATAATTTCAGTGTTGATGAAAGTTAATTTTCAGAAAATGATAATCATGATTACATACACAAAATCTAGATGAAGAATAAAATTTGCTTCTGATTTATGAAACAAATTTTTTATGGTCACATTTTGTAGAACTGTTATAAATCTAAAGTGCTAGTATGCTATCACCCATTTCTTGTACTTAAACGTTATCATAATCTAATACAAATAAATCATAATCAAAAACAAAATGAATGTTACTGTAAAAAATATGGCTACCATTTTAAAATATCTTATATATATCATTTTATATATAAGTTCATATTCCAAACAAAAATTAAGGTTTTATACCCTTGAAAGTCAATTACATTGAAAGAGGATCCATCGTGGTAATTTTTTGAAGATTAATTTCTGAATAAAGCGAAAACTAACTAAACGAGAAGTTTATTTAAGTTGTGAGTAAAGCGAAAAATATGTATAGAGAAACCGTAATTTTGTGATATATGAGTATTTATTTTTCAGTCTACAAGTAAATCTATGGTCTGTTTTATTATATATTTCAAAAATCAAAAACGAATTCAATCAGTTCAGTTCAATTTTAGTATATTATTTCATGCTATTAAAAATTCCTGTTTCGTGTCTATGTGTGAAAGTTGCGAACTTTTTTTTTGTATGTCAATCGATAATAATGTATTTACGGGTGACGAATTTTAGGGGATCTTTCACAATGCTTCAACACGATCCAAAAGAGATCATGCTCAGATTCCTCCTCCTGTAAAGAACAAAGCTGCCATTGATTGAGTTATTTGGCTGCTATTCAACCCAGGGCTTATCCAACTCCCATTCAGAATTCTGTTATTACTCAACACATTGAAGTGAATTTAACTTTTAAGAGTTATCACGCTTTGAAATAAAGGAGTTCCATTAATTCTAAAAACATTCATCGTCATGTGTTGAAGGAAAAACGTTTCTGGTTTAAATTAAGAAACAATTTTTTTTTAACGAAGAGCATTTTTTTTAAAGCGAGTAAGTGTTAATGTTATGAATCTGCTGTTATATAAGAGTTTACAATGAAACAAAATCTTTTAAATTATTTTTTTTATGACGAGTATTTTTTTTTTTTATAACGAATCTTAAAAAGCAAACGTTTAAATCCATATCGTAACGTTTTAATTTATTTTTTAATTATACAATGAACAATTTTTGAAGAGGATTTCAGTTTCAATCCTAATTTTTGTTTAAAGATGTATAAATTCTTATTGAATATGTTACTTTCACCCATAGAGTACGAAATTCAGGAACAAGTTATACATCTAATTTCTTTTTGCATTATGTTGCAGCTAGACATAGACGTATATGAAATCAAAATGAATGAATGAATAATTCTAAGTGTTTGATTAATTAGTTATAAGGTGACTGATTATGGTACAGGTCACAAAATGGTATTCAAGTCTCAGCTGAATCGGCTAAAGTTTTTTTTTTTAAAAAGTTCAATAATGGTAAATAATTACTTATATCATTTTCTGATTTAATATTTTATTAAATTCTTTATATATCTAGTGAAGAAACATTCTACAATATGTTCTGAAAGGTTTAATTGCATACAATTGTATGCTCTTCAGCTCGTAACCATTACCAAAGATACTGATTATTTTATTCTTTGTGAAAATGTCTGTTATAATTGAAAAATGTTTCTGGAACAAGCAGTTAAGTGTTTAAACTCGCCGACTTCGAACATCTAGTTTTTTAAAAGCAGATCAGTGGTATCGACTGTATTCCTAGTAGCAGACGTGATTGTTTAGCTAAGGTACGTTGAAGAATTTCAATCACGCAGACTTGTAAATGACAGCAAGTTGGCACGTCTTCTTCTGAATTATGTGACATGTTTTAGTTGGAGTTTCCGCCCCCCCCCCATGTTATCTCTGTTCTTCGTCTAAATTACACTTTTCTTTTGGACCACATTGTTACTCTTTTCAAAAGAAATGTAATGACTTTTACAGCATTCCTTTCGGCAGTTCACAATCGAAAAGAATGAAAATATTTTTCAATACTTGTCGATTTATCTAAAATATTATGTGTGTTTCTTGCTTAGTATTATAGCTATTTATTTAAAAGTTCAATTTTCTGTTTTGGAATTGAACTTGGATTTTCTTTACTGAATTGAATGTCGTGTTATGGTAAAATAGTATTATAGAAGAACTTTAGCACAAAAGAGAGAGAGAGAGTATCAATTTACTGAGTAGATAAATGAACTTCAAAATGAAGTACACTTGCCTCCGAAAGTCTGCGTACAGGTGATCATCTTTCACATTCTTGTAAAAATCGCTAATTAAATGAGGTCTTTCTGAATCAACACTATTTATTATTGATTCATCTAACGGTCGTTAATTCAAAAGTATAAGCAACAATTACCTGAATATTACATAAAATAATACAAATATTTATAACTTCAGAATGACACAAATCGTGTGCGTCAAAAGTCTGCGTACACTTGAAAAAACCTTTAGAATAATGGATTGTAACTAAAAGTTAATACTTTTTAAGCTATTCCGTTCTTTCTATAACTCTTTCATAATATTTGACAGGGATTTAACTAGCTTAGTTGTCTCATCTGTGGATATTTTGTTTCATTCTTCTACTATGACAGATTTGAGCCTTTTCTTGGATGTTATTACGTTTTCCCTGATTATTCACTCGAGTAAATCCCATAAATGATGTATTGTGCTTAGGTCTGGGGACTAGGATGGCCTACGGGATTGGTTTGGGACATGTCAGAACAGCCACGGCTTCACAATGGGAGTCATTTGCTCGGTACCTTTGTGCCGCTAAAAGTAAAAATCATCACTCACCGCAAATTTCTCGGCACTTTCCCTGATATTTTACTTCAATAAGTTAAAGTAATCAATTTTGTACATTGTTGATTCAATAAATTCCAGATTACTAGCCGAAAGGCTTCCAATGCACCCCCAAACATTATGCCTCCTTCGCCATGTTTGATAGTCGAAAAAGGATTCTCTTTCTTAAGATCTGTCCAGGAATTTTTGCAGGCATATTTTTGTTGTTTTTGATGCCAAATTACAAAAAAATATTTTCAATTGAATATATTACATTTTTTGAATAATTATGTGTCATATTTAGATGTTTTTGGCAAAGGTCATTCTCTTAGCTCTTTTCACTCGAGAGATGAATAGTTTCTTGAGTGCAACTCAGCCATGATAGTCACCTTTTTCAGTTCGCTTCGAATTGTGGTAAAAGTCAAATTTTTTTGCAAGATCTCAGATACACTTTTAGCTATTTGTGAAGCTTACTGTCTTCGATTTATTTTTGTAGAGCGTATTACAAAGCAAGATTCTCGCGGTAACACTAGAGACGGGCGGCCGGATCTTGGCGTGGACGTTAAAATTTTAGTTGATTTGTAGTTCATGAACTCTTTTTGAATCAATGAATGTCTTCTATTAACAGTTTCAGCAATTTCTTTAAAAATTTCCCCCTTTTCTACAGATTTCTGATGATTTTTCTTTCAATAATATATCGATCTATATTCTGTTGTCTGCCATGGAACCACAAAAGTTTTCAAATCTCAAATCCTAAATAAATTGTAAAATAAGCTTATAATTACTTAAAAACATGATTTACTGCAATTATTTTACAATGAAAGGTCTTTAAAAGCTCTATTTTGTAAGTGTACGCAGACTTTTGGCGCGGATGGCTGGTGATTATTTGATGGCCATTCTTGTTTTTTTTTATGTTAAGGTGATATTTGTTGTGCTGCTGTTTGAATAAGGAAATTTGGAAGAATCCCTGACAGGCTATCTTGATTTTCTAAAGCGAGATTTTAATAGTAATTATAGCATAAACACGTAAGATGGATTGCCTGTACGCAGACTTTCGGAGGCAAGTGTATATGTACCCCAAGGAGTACGCAGATTGATACTTGGTGATATGGCAAAGAAGTATACTCATGATATAACAATAAATAATATGTTATACTTTTTCTTCTTGTAATTTTAGTTTTTAGAGGTACATGATAAAAAAAGTTTTGAAGATCACTGATGTGTTGTGTAAATGAAATTTAACGAGTCATTATAATTTGAATTCAATGGCGAATTCAATGGAAATCTAAATGATGTTCAAACCAAAGTGATTTCTAATTACATACGTTATTAGCGAAAGAGTGTTTACTGAGCTTCTTACTATCGATTACCATTACAATGTATATTTTCATTGTTTGGCCTAATCAAAAGTAAACAGAACATGTTATACCCAGAGTCTCGAAAGGGTTAAACATCGGTTTTTGAGTAGCGCTATCGCATACAGTGCGTTATTTTCCTTGTTGCGGTGTGTGAAGTTCGAAAACTATCGCTTCACACAGTTTTTAGTCTGCTTTCGGAAGGGATGCCTTTTTTTTAGTTGCATGTTGTGTCTTCAGAAAAGTTGAGTTTCATGCGTGTGAAATTTTTCGTGTTAATATTTTGTTTCAATCTGGCATTCACCGGCAGCATTCTGTAGGAAGGATGGAAAATTTGTGTGTGTTTGGAGCGTCATTTGAATAGCATTCCTTATTTTATTATTTATAGCCTTGATCTTAGTGATAAATTTCGTACTCCTAATGATTATTGTTGGAAAAATTGACATTTATTAAATGTGAAATAGAAATGCACTTTTGTAAAGATATCGTTTCAACTGCTAGCAAAGTCTCTCAGTAACTGTTTGCAAAAATGCAAATAGTTAAAAAGATTTTTTGGAATGCATATTATTTTTAATATTTTGTTTGATATTCTGAAAGCGTTGTGTAAAATGAAGTGCTTCTCTGTAATGCTTTTAATATGTCGAATAAGAAATTTTAACATGTTATTGAGAAATCTTTTTTTAATGAAATACATCGAAAGGCCTTATCTTCGGGCTAAAATGAAAATCGTGCACCAATTTTGGCGATATATTTTTGCTAGAAATGACTGAATATAAACAATTAAAAAGATTTTTTTTCAGGTAAACGTTTTTTTTTTAGAATGAAGAATGTTAAAAGAAATATTTGAAATAGTTTTCCTTTATAGTTTAAAAAAATATGCTATCTAAAAGTGTTTGACAAATGTTTCTTGGTATATATGTATTTTTTCAAAGAATTCGATGTTTATCAAATTTTTTGTTTGTGGTTACGGTGATAAATTTAGCTCAAAGCAAAATAAATTGGAATTTTTGCATATTATTTTAAGTATTTTGATGTAGATGCTTGTCTGTTTACGATGGTTGAATTTAATCGTAACATGTATTTGTAATTTTACAATGTTGTTGCTTTAAATCTGAAGAATTATTTTGAGTACAAAAGAAGTTGGGGAAAAGAAACATACTCAAAAATGAAATGGAAAAAAGTAAATTTTCATGAACAAAAGTAAAATAGGAGATCCGGTTTTACTTTTATTTCCCCCCTCCCCCCAAAAAAGTGGTACAAAATTTATTTAGAAAATCTATATAAAAAAAAATATGAACGGGAAAGGATTTATATACAACCTGTGGCCAGAAAGTTCGGTGAGTGAATTTTTATTTCAAGTACAGTATTGTACAGAATCAAATACAATTTACTGTCATTCAAAATAATCACCATGGATGGTAATGCACTGTTGGGAACAAGTATATAAGTCATGGAGACTCATGTAAAACAGTTCTTTCGGTATGGCTTTCAGTTCGGCCGTCACGTTGCTTTGAAAGTCGGTGATGTCCGTAAATCTCTTTCCCTTCAGGGCTGAGTCATCACCTCCTATCTAGGAGGTGATGGCTGAGTTCAATTTGGGGAAGAAGAAGTCTGCAGGTGCCACATCAGGTGAATAAAGGGGGGGGGGGTGATCAAGCGTCACAACTCCATTCGCGGCCAGGGACTGCCGTACAACCAAGGTGTTGTGTGGCCGGGCATTATCGTGGAGAAGAGCCCAGGAGCCTTGCGTGGCGTACTCAAGGCGACAGCGACGGATCCGTTGCAGTAAACGCTTCAGATCTTCGGCGTAGGCAACAGCATTCAATGTGGTACTCTCAGGGAGGAATTCTTTGTAACTGGAGACCCTTAGAGTCGAAGAATGCGATTTTTTCAACCGTACCATGGTTTTTTTAGGAGACGACGGACTCCGCCACTCCAAACTTTGTCGTTTGCTTTCGGGATCGTACTTCAGACACCAACTCTCATCACCTATGACGATGTTGTTCAGGAAATCTGTCTCCATATGCCATGTCAATGCGGTCTCCGCAAGCGCTAAGCCTTATTTCCATTTGTTCATTCGTTAAAGGATGGGGGTACGAGTCTGCAGTAGAGCTTTCGTTTTCCCAAATCCTCAGTGAGTACGAAGCGAACACTTTCTGTGCCGATTCCCATTTCCTCCGCGATCATTCGCTTTGTCAGACGATTGTTTTCCACAAGCTTTTTAACTCTTTCAATGTTTTCCGGGGTGCGTGTAGTTTTTGGCTTGCCGACTCGGGGGGGGGGGAGTCTTCCAGGCTGGTCCACCCTTCCCGGAAACGCTTAAACCATTCATAAACACTCTTTGATGTTATGGCTTCATCTTTATAAACTTCTTTGAGCATTTCGTGAGTTTCTTTTGCCTATTCCCCAAGTTTGAAACAAAAAACAACATGATAATTTATTCTCTTATCCATTTTGTACACCGCGACAATCCACAATAAACCTTTCGCGCTCGGTGTTAAACTAACAGGGAATAAACGCACTTAGAACCTTGCAACAAATTACAAACATGTTCAAACAGATATTGACCTTCACCACGCGTGGCGCGTTGATATTCTACTAGTACAGCAGCGACATCTACAGGCTCATTTACCGAACTTTCTGGCCACAGGTTGTATATAGACAATTTATTTAGATTTAATTTGGATTAGACTAACTTTTTCGCTATGAAATGAATTCAAGATGCGTTAACACTTTTGAAATACATTAAATGACACACGTTCTGAAGTTCTAATGAAAATCTAGATTTGAGTACTTGAAATTGTAGTATGAGGATTTGAGAATGTATTTCAGCGATTAGGAGGACAATTTTGCTGAAAATTTAATAGTATATGAAGAAATTAAGCTCTAAAGAGAGCATTTAAATGTTTTAGAATTAATTATTCAAAAAGCGTCACATTTTCTACAAAAACTACGACTTAAATTTTTCGGGAAGAATAAGTGTGATTGAGATTTATTTTTGTTAAAATTGTATGAATGTTTAAGTGATTTTACTTGTCACATCTATATTAAAACGTCGAGCCAAACAAACTAAGCAACAAAAGTGAAACCAATTGAATGTATTGTTATGAAAATTACCACAAGTTTAATTTTATCTGATTATCCGCGTGTGTTTATTCTTGCAGATATAGTTGTAAATTGAGAATATGTTTGCATTAAAATGAGTCAAGTTTTTCTATTGTGTGTGTGTTAAGTGATTTTAAATTACTTCCAAATGTGATTTATCTTCTGTACTAACCACTTAAATTTGCTATCTCACAGTTTAAAATGCTATGGATGAAAATCGTTTAAGTGGAACTTTCCCCCCTTTTCTGGAGATGAAACGACGAAATGTATATTTACTTGCGATCTTTACTAATATGAAATCAACAAGGGATTTTATATTTATGCTTTGTTTGTAATTTTTTTGCAATCTTTGAGCTATGATATTTGTAGTTCAAACGAAATGAATGGAAGAATAAATACTTATTTAAGCGAAAGAGGCAATATAAAAAAAAACAATCACTTTAGGAACTTCATTTGTGTTATTTTAAAGAGGTAGAGCATTTTAATATAATTCCTCTCAGATTTGTTGTAGACAGCATTTTTTCTTTTTAAAATCACATAATATTGATACTCATCTTAATGTTTACTTATCCTTTAAATTATTTAATTAATATATCAAGTAAATTATTTTCATATTCCAAAGTAGCATTTTTTTTACAGATTTCGTGTTTTTCGAAAAACACCGATTCTTTTTTTAAGACATTATTTATAAAACATTTTTAAAAATTTTTTGAACCGGTTCTGCTTTTTTTTGTAATTACTTTTTAGACCATTTTTTTCCAGATATATGATGCGTTATTTACTTTGTATTTTGACGAGACTCTTTAAATCTCCTTTGAACTTTATATACCCATCTAGGAAACCGTTATTTAAAAATAAAAGTAACATTTCTATTTCTGAAATCTAAAATGCGATTTATTTGCAATTATCTTGTCACTCCAGTTATTATGTTGCATTCTAGTTACATTTGAAACCCTAGCATGAATTTTTTTAAAATACAGTTTATATTTTTCTTCATTTCTATCTCTCTTCATTGATAAATTTACTATGGTGACCCAAAAAACCAAGAGCCTTAGAAAGCCATGGGAAACTCTGGCCACTGTGGGTCCAATCCCGAGGCACATTGAGAAAGCTGAGGCTGTTGCCCGCTTTCGCCTAACCACCGGACATGACTTTTTGGGAGTATACCTCCACTGGCTTGGCCTGCCCACTCTGCGGCCATGCCAAAATGGATGGCGACCACCTGCTCCAATGCACTGGATTCGATGATACTGGGAGGCTATGCGTCAAATGGGGTCAAAAAAAAGGAGCCAAGCACGGGCGTTGGATAAATAAATAAAATATTTTCTAAAAGTGAACAGAAGAAAGTTGGAGTTTTTCCCTTTGGGTGAGGATATATACTTTTGTTCTGTTTCTCAATGCAGTATTGGATTTAGGCGAAGTTGGAGCTTTTATGTCAAACCATTAATGCGATTGAGTTAATCTGAATTGTAAAAGAAATCCCATTTATTTATTCATGTAGAAGAATTTTTTTTTTCATTTTGCACAAACTGCGCTTACATAAGCCTTTCTTTTTCTCACGATAGTAGACAACGAATGGAAAGGCTTTCTAGAAGAATAAAGAGACTCGTGAAGTGTAGAATGACCGAAGAAAAGAATTCTAAGTCTAAATTATAAATATTAAAATTGAAATGAAAACAACCATTTTCAAGACTTGAAATCGACAGTATTCTGAAAGATTGAAGGCACTATACAGCAAAACCAGATTGAAAAGATCACTGCATCGTGGATTTGGATGTTTTGAATTTTTTATAACATGTGCGACAAATTTTCGATTAAACTGTTACTATGCCTTTTATACCGATCTGAAAACAATTTCGTGTATTTGAATGAATGTTGTAAATAAGGGAAATTTTCAGTTCAGTGAATTAAGTCGTTGTAAACTGATGTCACATTGCATTAGGACAATTGTTGGTCGATTTAATCGGAGGTACTTGCCCTAGAAGCAGAACCAGACTTGGATGGATTAATTGCATCGAAAAATATTTAAATATTTTAGGGATCGACAATTGGACTGTTGCTAACAAAAGATTGGTTTTGAGGATATATCTTGAGAAGGTTAACCAAGGCTGTCGAGCCATTGAAGAAGTCGTACGTAATTATAGGATCTGCTGCTCTCTTAGTTCAATAAGGTCGTGGTTTTGTTCTAGTGTATTTTAAAAAATCTTGCGTGTCAGGAAATATCTGAATTTGGTTACTTTGACCGTGATTCAAAAAGATAAGATCCATCTCCAATAGTCCGTCACTATAATAAAACAAAATCAAATAAGCATTTTGAGAGTGTTCACTACACAAAGATTTTGAAAATATCTGTATCTTCGTTGCAAAGGAATTTCGAGAGTTAAATTTTGATTGTAAAAGTATAAATTAAATGTGAAGGGGGGAAATATGAACATATGAAACGCAGTTTTTAATTGAATTGTTAAATTATATCGGCTGTTTGGTAAATATATTTTTAATATATTGTGAGTGGAAAATTTTGTTTGCGCATTGAAAATTTTTTTTTTTTTTGCCTGCTTCATTAGAACCTCCATTTGTTGCTTCAAATATGGGCACTCATTAAATGGTATGGCGTTGCTTAGAGCCGAGAAATTGAATTAAACATATCCAAAGTGTAAAAAGAAATGTGCGGAACATGGAAAAAACTTCCATCCTCAACCCAAAGGACTGTGGAGAGCATTGGATGATTAGGTACTGCTGCGGAGCGGAACGGGAGGCAGTGGGAGCACGGACCACTGCGCCCTGGTCGGCCATTGAACCCCGCCCCTTTCATTCTTGGTAAATGAGAAGGTTAATGATAGAAGTGACACGATTTGCTCACTCGTTACTCTGCTGTGATTTTCTGCTTCACGCATGTACACTCTGAACGCACCTGCAAACAAATTGTCTTCGGGAAATAAACAGATCCGCGATTTCCTACGGAAAAAGGTGGGTGGGGGATTCGATTTGATCAATTTCAAACGTAGTGTTAAATTGCACCGTTCTAATTTTGATTTTAATAATCCGTACGAGTGTTTTCAATATTGTTGTGAAGGTGCGGGAAGAATCGCGTATTCACTCTTCACGAACTACATATTCTTCGAGGAATGATTGATTGTTGTAGGTGTAAGTGCAATTGTGTAGCAATATTAGTCTTTTTGGTTGAAATTTCTTGCATTTTCTCGTGCATTTCTTTGATTATACTTTTTCTTGAGCTCCAAGCGATTTCAATATTTCAACTTTTCCTTTTGGTTTATAAGCCACACCCTGCCTTTCTCTTCACATTTAATCTGAAAAATGAAATTAAAATTTGAAAGATTAACTTAATATTTAATCAATCGCATTTTACTATCGAAGTTGCTAATAATATGTTTGTTATCCTCAATTTTTAAAAGTTTCTTATTCCTTAATGGCGCTTGTTAAAGAAAGATTACAGAACGCGATTCACTAATTTAGAAATCTTATCCTTAATCTTTATTACAGCCTGAGCACATTAGAAAAGCTTGTTTCGCGCTACATTCAAGAAAATTACTTGATTTTAATTAGCATAGTTCGTGAAAAGAGCTTTTAACTTGTTTTAATTTCCTAAAAATTCTTTATCGCTTTCGAAGTAAATAGTAAGTCACACTTAAATGCATATGCCTGAAAAATAAAACACACAGAGCATGTTATAATTCCACAAATGACGACCAAAAGATTTCAAGCAATGAAGACCTTTTTTAGTCACTGCTGTATAATTAATAACTGCTGATAAAAAGAGCAAATTTATAATCTTTATATAGATTTAGTTCATTTAACAGTTTTTCCGTATTGCATCGCGATAGAGAGAGAGTTGTCAGTAAGTTAAACATTCTTAATGACTATAAAACAAACCAGGGAAGTATAACCGAAACTTGGGCCGAGTGGTCTAGGCATCGGATCATAGCTAGCGTGTCATGAGTTCGATCCTAGTACCACTAAAGATCCGCCGTGTAGGGGCGCGATGCACATTAAATCTGTCGAGAGCTCAAACGTCCTCCCATTGGTGTGGTGTGATAGTTAGGAGAGGGGGGTGCCAGCTCAGGTGTCGTCCGCGTCACTTGACCGTGGTTCAAAATTACGCGGACCGTCGCCAAAAGCCCTCGTGTTGCTAATCAGTGCGACGTTAATATTCTCTCACTCACTCATAACCGAAACTTGTATGCTTTATAAGAGGATAATAGAATTGTTGTCTTTATTATAGACTTACCTTTTAAAGAAGTTAATTCATTCTTACTAACAGAGAATGTGGTCTTAAGAAACATTCTTCTGCATCATTGAATAGTTTATTATATTGTTCTTTCTTTCGTTAGAATTGGATTATTTTATATATCAGTTGGGTGAGGTAATACAATTTTGTTAGATAGGATGCTCAAAAGGATGTATTAACCACCTTCATTCGCCTGCATATAAATGGGTCAATTTATTGTAATAGAAGTATCTTTAAGAGATAAAGAGTTAAGCTATTTCGTGCATGAATGCCGAATATTAACAATTATTTTATTTGTTTACTTTTTCATTTTAATAATACTTGACATAAGTAATCTTAGCAGAGAAAAAAAACGTTTGGGTTTAAAAATTAGTTTTATGGTGTAATTTAAGTGAATACATTTTAACAATGATTGATTCGTACTTTTAAATGTATAAGGAAGTAGTATATGCTCTTAATTTTTATTCTTACAAAAACAAAGAAAAGTGTGTAGAAACAAAAATTGTGTGTGGGGGGTATTCTAAAAATGTTTGTGAGGTTATCTTTAATTAGTTTGTTTTATTTCAAATTGACATGATTAAAACATTTAATACTGTGGTTGTATGTATTGTATTTCCTTAGTTAATATTTTCCATGGTCAGGTAGACTATTATAATTCCAATGTATCTTTCATTCTCTATTCAATAATTCAGTTCATCTTTTGGCATTTTGTTTATTTGCAGACAACACGGAAGACATGTACACAACACAAAGAACATACATGATTTAATTTACAACACATTCCCCCCTATGAACGAACAGTTCATAACTTAAATTAATATTGTTACTTGCATTATGCTAAATTTAAATGTTAATGCTTCAGAATTTCATCTAGAATAATAAAACATACAATATTCAT
Source organism: Trichonephila clavata (assembly GCA_019973975.1). NCBI lineage: Eukaryota > Metazoa > Arthropoda > Arachnida > Araneae > Nephilidae > Trichonephila > Trichonephila clavata. The sequence goes on along the minus strand of BMAO01011105.1, from coordinate 61,430 downwards.
ACATTAATAACATATTCATAATATCCATTAAATTCTGTTAAATCATAGGAGGAAATTTTAAATAGCAAATAAATTTCACAATTATAATGAATTTAAAGTTAAGCAACAGCTAATAAATTTCTGAAAGCTTAAAATTGAATACAACAATTTCAAATAAATGCAATAAAATAAAATAATAATAAATTCAAATAAATTCACTTAAAGTTCAAAATAAAGAGTTCAAAATTTGTATTAATAGTATTTAGTTAGGTATTTCTAATTTATGTAAAAGTTGCACAGGACGTTTTATAATTGAATTTTCAGTTTTTATTGCACAAGCTCTAACTTTTTTATCACGACCTGTAAAGAGAGATTTCTACTACTTTACCCAACTTCCATAGGCTTCTCGGTAATCGATCATCATGTATCAATACAATATCATTGATTTTGAATTCAGTCTCTTTCGTTGGATTCACAAAATGTACCGATTTCAAATTTAAAAGATAGTCCTTTCTCCATTGTCTCCAAAAGTTATTCAACAGTCTTTCGCGGTAGTTGAATCGTTTAATCAGCACCCTTTTATCCACAACACAGTCTAGAGTAGAAAGTTTCACTGCTAGTAAACTTTTCCTTTGAGTTTTGACAAATATTGGTCCGGCGAAATCCAGTCCGGTGACAGCAAATGTTGGAGATTGTTCTATTCTGTCTCTTGGAAGAGGAGCCGTGATCTGCATACCTGGACGGGAATTAAATTTTTTGCAAACAAAGCACTTCCTAATGATACTTAATTATTTGCCTTCCTTTTGGTATCCAGTACTTCTCACGAACTGGAATCAAAGTACTGCAACACCTGAATGTAACACCTTCTCGTGAGCATCTTTTACCAGTTCTGTAAATATGTTCTTCGCTGGAATCAAAATTGGATGTTTTTCATGATAGCTCAGTGTTGACTGCTGCAATCTTCCACTTATCCATAGAATACCTTTTTCATTCTCAGAAATGGATTTAGATCTCGTATTTTCGAATCTTTCGGTAAATTCTTGTTTTCTTCCAAACAATTGATCTCAATACCAAAATTTTCTGGTTGTACCTGCTTGATCCAAATTTCCTCAGCTTTTTCAATTTCTTCTGCTGCCAAAGGAGTTTTGATTCGATCTTCTTTCTTTAATTTCACGTTGTTAATAAATCTTCGAATCCATGCCGTAATTCGAAATACTAGATACACAACAGCTAAATTTTCTTTTGAGTCAATTCACTATTCATTTCGCTTTGCGTCTTATGAAAACAAATCGATTCGTGATGAGATTTTTTCTTACATTTTTTTACAGGGTTGAATTTTAGAATAACATTGAGAACTTAAATGGTGATCGCTTAAAGCATTTGAAGCATCTCCCTTCACCTTTTAATTTATTTACTTTTTCTGATACCGGAAATGATTCACAGCAGAAAGAATTATGTTCTGAATTACAAAATAAACAATTTGATTTAATATTTGTACTTAATGTTGTAGCGGTAGGAATACTACGATTAAATGGTTTTTTGAAACCTTCTTGAGAATAATTATTAGGATAATAAATTTTGTTTCTTTTAGGTTCATGTAATAAATAAGAATTTTCGTGGAATTCCACTTCTCTTTTTAGAAAATTAACTAGTTCCGAAACATCAAATTGTGAATTATATTTTCTTTTATACGATTATATTCCAAACTAATATCTTCTGGAATTAATTTCAATAATATAGGACACAAAAGTTGACTATAGGTACCAGATGCTACATTTAAACTTTCAAGAGATCGTATATTAATTTCTAGCTCATCATATAAACGACGTAACGCCCTTATGTTTGAAGAATTTTTAACAGATTCTAAGTTAAGTAATTTATTCATATGGCTGTTAATTATGAGATCTTCGCGACCACAAATCTCGATAAAAGTAAACTTATGCTCTTTTCATAATTTTCCTTGGTTAATGCAAACCCCTTTTATAGCATTTAATGCTACTCCTCCAAGTAAACCTTTCAAATAAGCAAATTTTTGTACTTCTGTTAAACAATCGTTTTCATGTATGGGTGTTTGGAACTGACTCCAAAACTCAAGCCATGAAATTTAATTCCCAAAAAACTTATTTATATTAAGCTTAGGAAGTTTTACAAAATTAGATTCCGAAACAATTTTAGTTCCCTCACTGATAGAACTATCCAATGAGTTATCGGTATCTTTTCTATTTAAAATCTTAGTATTTTCTTTTATAAATCTAGATGCTCTTGATAACCATTTTATTATATTTTCGGAATATTCCTCACTTGATGAAACTTCTTTTTCAATTTCTTCCGAATTTATGAGAGATTCAATTTTTTCATTTAATTTCTTCAAACTATTCTGTTTATCAAGTAATTGTTCTTTGCATTCAATTAGATCTTCTATTTTAATTTCACGAGAAATAGATTCATCTTTAATTATGCATTCAATTTTCGTTATTAGTTTAGTCGTTAGAGATCTAATAATTTCCCTTTTACTTTTAACGTCTTCTAGTTGCTTTTCCATTTTTATAAAAGATATATAATCGCCTACCTGATTTCTGTTGATTCGAGTGAGCTTACAGCTTCACGTCTGGGTGCCAAATATTGTATTTCCTTAGTTAATATTTTCCATGGTCAGGTAGACTATTATAATTCCAATGTATCTTTCATTCTCTATTCAATAATTCAGTTCATCTTTTGGCATTTTGTTTATTTGCAGACAACACGGAAGACATGTACACAACACAAAGAACATACATGATTCTGACTCTACAAGCCAAACGCGTATACATCTCTCACATGACTTGTAGCTCCATCTATACAGTTAATATTTAATTTACAACAGTATATGTGCTTTGCAATCATTCTATAGATTGAAACCTTTTCTTTGAAAATTTAAGTCGGAGGTCGAGGTAGCTTAGTTAAGCAAGGGGGAAAAATCACGTGTCTGGAAACTCACTTCTGTCAAAGATTATTACAGGTGGGCGTCGAAGTTTTTTCCCGTTATATAGTATAAATTTTGATAGCAAAGTAGCGATTGGGCTGTTATCCTTGTCTCATGACTGCGATTTATAATTATAAAGTTAGTCATCAATAACCCATTGCGTAGTTCTGGTGCCATGTGAATTAAAACAAAATTATTTTCTAAGTTAAAAATCATGTTTAGAATTCTGTTTTTTGTGCGTTGTTATTCTAATTCATCCAATATATACTTTTAAATGAATGGTATAGTACTAAATGCTACTCAGGGCATTTGTTATGAATTGATTTAGCCAAGAACTAGTTACGTGCCTTGAGTAATTAACGATTCAATAGAGGTCCCCGAACTGCCGCTTGTCAATAACAGTGAGATAAGTCTGATAATGAGGCGAAACGGTCCTTAGTACGCGGATCCTTGTTAACGACAAATGAGTCGCTAAGATAAACAATTTCTGATAGATTATTAATTACCTGTTTAAAGTGAAGCCAAGAACTCAGTCAAAACACTTTACTTCTCTTCGTCAGCCATAAAGGCCGATTTAACTGGAAAGAGAACCCAATCCCCCCGACTGAAACAACATTTTCTATTCTCAAACAATTTTATTTAATTAACAGGATTAATGATTTTCTGTACGTTTGCAATTAGGTAGCACAAATAAAAATAATATTTTCGATACTTGATAGGGTGATATGGGAGTTTCCAATTTTTATGGGTTTTAAGCTCGATCTGCCCAATATAATCATGGAATAAGGAAATTGCGTTTTAAAAACTCAACTCAACATTCCCTGCTTAGCATGGTGCAGAAGTTTGTAGAATGAAGTAATAGTTTAGTTTATTCTCTTGATTTTTTATTACAAGATTCATCTTTAATAATGCATTGTGTCTATTGTGATGTTAACTGAACAAAACATGTCGAGTCAGATAAATAATTTGCTGTGCAATTCCTTCGATTATGATGTTACTCTGGAGTGTGTGCGTGTTTTAATTAATGTCTAGAGTTATATAATGGACTATTGGCGAATAACCTCTTAATTTTGAACGACACATAGTATTCCGTAAAGGGAATTGAGCGATTAAAAATTTATATTGAATTTTATAACCGATATAATCAGTACCGGAAAAATTAACTTTTAATGTGCAAATTTATTGATGTGCTCAGAGTTTACTTTGGAGGAAATTCGCACAAAACAATTTTTGAAACTTTTTCGAAAGCCATTATAATTAAAAATATAAAGATGTCATATTTTAGTCCCTCGGGTTTGCGGTTGCTATAGCCCGAGTGGTCTTAGTCACAAACTAGTGGTCAGTGTTGTCGAATGGCGCGTTCGAAAGCCAATGCCACTGAAAACCTGCCGTGATGCACATTAAATATGTAAAGCAGGGGTGGCCAACCCGTAGCATGGTGAAGTTGTAGCAGTGGCACGCGAAGACTTTTTGAAAAGTTTTAAAAATTAAAAAGATAATAAATAGCAATTTTCGTAATTTTGTTTAAAATCAGTTGTCTAAAAAACGTTCTTCAAACAATTCAATTCTTCAATTTTAAATATATTTAATTGTATTACAGAAAGAAATTTCCATCAAAAGAAAATACACTCGCAAGATTTTAGAATATGAGGGAGTGTGTTTTTTAAAATATCTGGAAGAAGATAGAGAACTGCCCATTGAATACTTGCGAATCAAGAATGAAGAATGAGCATGGAATTTAGCTTTTCTTACCGATATTACGGGGTATTTAAATATGAAAGATAGTACTTTCCCTACCTAGTTGATCATATATATACTTTTTATAAACAAATTTTGCTTTTTTTTGTTTTGTTTCGATTTTTGGCGAAAAAAGATGCAATACATTCATATTAATGCAGGAGCTATGTACGAAAGTTAATAATGCTCCGAGCTATGATAGATTTTAAAATTTAATACCCATTTTCCGTGATTCGTCCAGTGCTAGGTTTGATGAATTTCAAGGTGATAAAAAAATGCTCTTTTCCCAAATCTTTTTTTAACTGTTACTCGCCCGAAATCCAAATCGAAATAACTGATGTACAGCACTATACTAAAATGAAAAGCAAATATAACGAAATTACTTTAACTGTAAGGGATCCGAACAATATTGAATTTTTAAAATTTTTTCTAGCAAGCAATTTTCTAAATTTACACGATTTGGCTGTCAGATATTGTTGTAGGTTTGGATCAACCTATGTTTCTGAACAAATGTTTTTTTATCGTGAACATAAGAAAATCAAAATATCGCTCACATACAAAATTACCTGATGCACATATACAAGTAAAACAACCTAATTTTGTTAGCATCTTCAAAAAATAATCCTAATATAGATAATTTGGTTAAAAAACACACACACATTTCAAAAGTGACATTAAACAAGTACTGACTGTTTAATAAATATTTAGAATTTAATGTTTCAAGTTACTAATTTTCATTTTATATTTAACCTAACTGACTGAACTTATGAAAAGTTTATAAGCAATAAAACCTAATAGTTTTTATTTTTAAACTACATAGACTTGCATTAAAAAATGTGCTATTTGTGTACAAATTTTATGATAAGTAACATTTTTCACCCTTTTGTACTTTTATTTGATGGTAAAGTTTGAAATGGCACTCTTCCCAAAAAGGTTGGCTACCCCTGATATAGAGGCTCATAGTCCTCCCTTTGGCGTGAGTGTGGTTGGTGTGGTGTGGTAGTTAGGAGAGGGGGTGCCAGCTCAGGTGTCGTCCGCGTCACTTGACCATGGTTCAAAATTACGCGGACCGTCCCCAAAAGCCCTCGTGTAGCTGAACAGTGGGACGTTAATATTCACTCACTCGGCGTGAGTGTGGAATTTTGGTGAGAGGCCTGGCAGCTCAGGTGTCGTTTCCTCGTGTTGTTTCAGAATCCGTCGTAAATTAGAATCAAATAGAATCAGCTCCGCTGGTTTTAGAAGTAATTTTGATTCAATAAAGAAATGGTTGTAGGTAGTTTTAAGGAGTAGGAAATTTTTTAAGAGCCATTTTACATTTTAAAAGCTGAAAGCTGATTTAAAATACAAAAAATATATTCAATGAAAACCATACCTGTACCTCTACAAATTCATTTCAAAGGATTAAAAAAACATGCATGTATTTAAAGTGTTAAGGATGAAATAGATTTTTCGTAGTAAATGCTATAGATGCATATGAGTTTCATTTTGGGCCTTCGTTAACATGCCCTCCATGTTTATATGAAGTGTTTCTTAGTTTTGATTGCCTCAAGGCTCTACTGTGAATTCTAAGTTTCGACTTTTTGTGTATAGGACTCCTTTTTAGCCAATATGCAATGGGACGACAGTTGACCTTGTCACTACCCACAAGTTTCCGTATACTGCCCTTAAGGAGGTTCATATTAATCTAGATCTCATTATATTGGAACTGGAAGGTTCTAGTAAAATCTTTTTTTCCAACCGAACCATTCGCCACTAGACTACGGCTGCAATTACAATGAATATTATTTTGAATTTTTTTGTCTAATGTTATTTGATTTTTCTTTTGCTTCAAAATTTTGTAATGGGAACATTTTTCGCTGTCCTTATAACAAACCCTTTTTCTACAAAAATTTCTCAATTGTTAAAAATAAAGTATTTAAATGTCGATAAATGTCGAAAGTTGGCTAAATTTCCTTCTGCATTTTTGTTCACTCTTTTATTAAGAGCGTACAGAACTGTATGGAATGTCTTTCTTCTGTTTCTGGTTTTTTTTCGGCTGAAAACACAAACACGCGTTTCAAATGTCGTAATCACAATTACAGTAACTCATGCAGGAAACGGCAGTTCGTGTGGAACGGCGTCTCGAATTTCCCACATGAATCACGAGGGAGCTCAGTTAGAATCGCGTTTTTCAAAGACTTTATAGACCCGATGATGGACAGATCAAAAGTAACTTTGCCATGAAGCATCGAAAAGCTATTTACAATATCATTCAAAAAATCTGTCTCTCTCAGTTCACCTTTACACAACTGCAGGTCGAAACAAAAGCACATTTCGACATTTTCAATTTTAGTCCTCTTTTTTTATTATTGTTGCGGGCTAGTATTGAATAAACTTTTTTTTTTTAAATTAAAACAATAGGCTATCATTTTGAAATTCATTTTATAAAATAAATTTTGTCTTCATTTAAAAATGGATGTGCAATTCAATGTCTTCTTCTGTCATATGAAAGATAAATTAACTATTGAATACATTGCGTTCAAAGTGTGAAATTTTTAAATTTCGAGAGATTATGAAATTTCAGGATTGACATTTTTATTTTTCACGACATTTTCTTTGTAAGAAATAATGAAATAAATTTTGAAATAAAATTTTTCATTGTTTTGTTCTGGTAGTTATACTAAATGCGCTTTTTGTGCGTAACTTAGCTTTATTCGAGTAGAAACATTAAAAAATGTTTTTTTTTTTGCATTGCATTGCATCTCTTATTCTGATGTTTGTTATATATCTATTCCTCAAATTTGCTTTAAGATTAAGTTCGTTTAGGATTGTTTGGTCTTGATATTAATTTAAAAAATATGTTCTTAATAATTTGATAGGGAATTTATATTTATTTTTATACTTTTTTTCTTTTGAATTCTGGAATTAAGAATTGCAGAATTCAGAAGAATCCGCATTTAAAGATTATTTTTTTGTATGTTTTGAGTTAAATTTTTGAATTGGATTCATTACTCACATAACAATTGAAGTAATGAAGAAAATTCAATATGTTTGTGTACCTCTTGCTTTGTGTTGGTAAACTTATTTTCTCCATAGGTTTAACTGCGCCTTCAATATCTTGACTTTTTCGAAGGCAATGTTGCTTCGTTTAGCTTTTTTCTTTTAAAGTATTTAAATCGTTGCAAGGTCTTGAATGATAAAATCAGAATCATATTCGCATACAAGACCGCATTTTATTATCGTATTGTGGGGAAAGATAAAGAGTAAAATATACACGCGCACTTGCTTTTTTTCCCCGGCAATATTTTCCCTTGCCCATTCTAAAATTGAATAAATTATGGTTTAAAAAAAAAAAAAACTAAGCACGCTTTATACTGAATCGAACTAAAAAGTAAAGAAATTCTTAATATAAGAATAAAATGATTAACGAGAAAATTAATGCCATTGGGGTAAAAGCGTGGGGTGTTCTAAAAATGTATCAATTGCTATAATTTCTATAACTTCTTTTCCGAGTTAGTGTAAAAATGTAGTACAAAGCACCTCACGCTTTTACCCCAATGACATTAGTTTTCTCGTTAATCGTTTTATTCTTATATTAAGAATTATTTTTTTACTTTCTAGTTCGATTCACTATAAAAGCGTGTTTTTTAGTTTTTTAAATTATCATTTATTAATTGTTGAATTTATCCTTGAGTTTGATATTTGGAGCCTGAATTACGTGGCTGCTGGAACTAGTCTTGCTCTTCAATGGATGTTAATTAAAGGGTCTGAAAGGTATTTATTTTATCCGTTTACGGGGCCTCGGATGAGTCCCGTATCGTTATATTAGACTTTGTCTCTATAGATACAGGTCAAACAATTGAAAATGTGTTAAAAAGAAAAAATTCGAATTGAAAAGAAAAAAAAAATGTACCAGGTTTTTGTAACGGACTAAAAAGTATAAAATTCCTCCTTTTCGTTTTTTTTCCTTCTTCCTTTTCCACATTTTCATGCATTGTCATCCACTTCTGAGCTATGGTCCAAATTTCAAGTCTCTAGCTCATCGGAAAGTCTGTTTAAAATCAATTACAAAATTCCACTCTGACAGACATTCAAGAAAGCGAGTTAATAAAAACATGGTAATATTAAGTGTCAATCATATTATCATCTTTTAAACGTATTGCTAGAATGTTAATTCGTATCATCACTTGTAAACACATATTGCTTTATAAAAAAAAAATATTTAGCAGTTAGAACATAAATTATTTTTTCCCCACATGCATGAGCCTTTTTTTAAATTTTCATTTTCAGAAAAATGTTTATATTATGGTAAGAAATTGCTGACCCCCCCACTTTCTCACATAAAGAACACTTTTTTTTGTTTGTTTTATTTGTATTAACCACAACTGTATTTTACACTTACATATAATTAGTTTAAATTTAACACACTGACTTTTAGGGTTACACCTTATTCTTTTAGTCGCTAAATCTGGAAATGGTATATGGAATTAGTTGCCAAATTTGAAAATGGTACATGCAGTCAGTCGCCATATCTGGAAGTGGTATATGGAATTGTCGCCGAATCTGATTATCGTTATTCCTGACGATCCTGATAAGGACAATGGAACAAAATTATAAAATTTCTGTTTTGTCATCGGTCCTTGACAAGTGTTCAAAATTTCGAATTAATCTGACCTTTTAAAATGGGTAAAAATCTAGTTCAAAGATTCCGTTACATACAAGTGAAACTTATAAAAGCGTGTTAAAAAAGGGCTAAGCGTAAAAATATTACTCAACAAAGCACGATTTTGATTAAAAAATGAAATCAAAAAATTTGATACGTCTCTTGATAAAATATTTTTTTTAAAAAAAAAGTCTAAGTTAAAATACCAATACAATTTAAAAGGCAGGAGAGAGTCATCCTACTTATTCTCCCTAGTATAAATACTATTTTACCCCCAATTTCAATAGGAATAAGTTAGTGTATTTCGAAAGCATTCATGCAAAAACTGATTTCATTTCGACAAATGCTGGGCTGTTACAGCAATAATAATACAGAACAAACATTTTTAAAAATAAATAAATGATTTTCTTTGTGGAACAAATCGCAATGTTTTCTCTTTTTAAAAGGAAGGGATTCTTTTGTGTATTTTTGGTGTGTGAAACATTTTTTTAAAAAGAAATATGAATAAAGCATAAAGACAGATATTAAAAAGTATTTTTTCAACGTTTCGTTTGAATAAAAACTAATTATATTGAATAAGGAACATGTATTGTTTTACTTACAAATAAAAGAAATAAACCTTGGATTTCATTCTAGGCATTTATTTTGTGTTGTATCGAAAAAGTTTAACAAAAATAGGTTCCCTTAACGAAATCAGTTGAAAAAACAACGGCGCCCGTAAGCTAAGGGCTTAATCGAGCTTAGGAGCTAAAGCTTGTAAGCTAGAAACTTCCGTAACACGTAATTAATTTAAAGGTGAAGTGAATTAGTGTTTGCGTTGGGGATAATTAATCCGAAAAATAATAGGTACATATGATTAAAGAAATAATACGAATAATATACCGTATAGAGAAAATTGTGTGTGTTGCTATTGGAAAGAAGATGCTTTCTTTTGAAGAATGTAGTAAAAAGTGAAACATGAAATATGTTTTTTTACTGGAAATATTTAACTTAATACAATTTTGAGAAATGAGGGTGGCTAGTTAAGTAAATGATATCGGTGTGTAGTGTTTATTAATTATAGAAGGATTGTGAAAACTCTATTTAATTTTCTGTGCCATTTATTTTCCATGCACTTCTGTTTTGTATTTATTCCATTACCGTTATTAGTACTTAATTCTAAAACTAAATGTGTCTCAATGAAATTTAGAAAGGATGTACGAAACAAATGCTTAATAAAGAATTGAGGGGAATTTATTAATGGAATGTCATTTTACAAGACCTTTATCGTTTTTATTTAAAGATCATTAGAACTAGTTAATTGTGTGATGCGATCTCCGTATGTATTTTGTTTTTAAGGTTGTCTTCATGCTTATTGTTTAAAGAACATTTGAAATTTTTTTCTGATGCAAATGTGGGCCAACACTAATACATTTTCTCTTCGCTACCCTATATTTTATTATACTCCTCACATTTTTATCTAAGTTGATCCATTTTTCCCTGTATAAAATTTGTTTCGCATTTTTTCTTAAATACCGTAATGTTAAATTGGCTATTCCTTTACATGTTAAAGCAAAACAAAACTTATTTATGGATTTTTTTAAAAATTTCAAAAACACTATATAATAAACAGATGTACGAATTACAATGTTGTCAATTTTCATAAGAGTTGAGGCAGTTTTTTTTTGTGTCTGAAAATGTGTTTAGTTTAAGTTCTCGTTCGTTTGGTGAAGACAGCCTTAAGTGTAGAACATTGTTGGTTATTATTATTTTTTTTAACATTTATAAACCCCGTGCACCACCGAACGTATAACACGGGGGTAAACAACACAGACAGAAGAAAGGGGATTACAACACAAACATCCATGCCTTCTCCGGGATTCGAACCCAGTCCCTGCGGCACCGCAGTCAGCTTCACTGACCACTATACCGGATGGGCGGCATTGTTGGTTATTAAAATTGCAATACACCATGAAGGAGGGATGAAACAAACGTTAAATTTGAATAAAAAGATGTTAGGATATGCAAACGATTAACATTTAAGCGTATTCGAGCGACGTAGGTTGGTGAAACGGCATCTCAGACTCTGTATAAAAAAGTTGATTCGAAAATAGCATTTAAATACTGGTTGTTTTTGAGAAGATCGTGTTATACCTCCTATATGTAAGAGAAACGGCATGTGTCGGAATTGATTAACGGCAGGACAGTGATCTGTTGAGGGTGCGGATTATCGCTCGTGTAGCTTTATAGTGTGACGTTGATATGCACTCACTGCTCGATAGAAAATTGCATTCGCGAAAAAATGATGGAATACTTTACTAATGAAAAAGAACGAGATTATATGTCAGCCTGATGCTTTTTAAAAATAAAATTAGCGTAAATGATAATATGAACTTAAGTTTAGTGTGTATGTAATTTTTATAAATCATGAGCAGATTGCAACATGTATCAAATGTATTATCAATCTTTCATTTCATTTAATTTTAACATATTTACTTCTTGTTATTTGATAATTTAGAACGAATTTTGCTTTTAAAGTTTATTAAACTATAATTATAACCTGAATTATAGTGTATTCGAAAATGAATACTATGTTGTAGTTCTTTTACTTACTCGTATTTTATTGATCTTCAAAATTTTAAACTTTTTCTCAGCTTTTTATCACTTATGATAAGTTATATAATTAAAACATGGGTTACTTGTAATAATATAAGGTTTGGAAGTTTTCAGGTTGTTTTCAAAAATGTGTTTGATAATTCTGTGCATGGAATAAGAATTTAGATGTATAGTTATTTTTGAGAAATCCAAAAAAATTAATGTTTTTATTATTGTTTTTCACAGTACCCAAGACAGAAAATGTGTAAAAAAATAAGTAAAATACTAGCATCAACAAACCATGCTCAGAATTTTGAGAAACATTTCTAAGCACGAGAAAAAAAATTGTTTGAAAATGTTAAAATTTGTAGTAGTAATAATTTTAAAATATTAAAATATTTTGAAAAAATTAAAATATGTAATTGTTTGCTTAAAAATAGTTTTCTTCTCAGAGGCCTATGTTATGTGTGTTCAAATATAGTGCACGTAAACTTTTCCTTATTTACTCACACGGTTCTATGTTCCTAAGGATAGCTATTTATTATGTTTTATTTAAAAGTTTATTCTAGTTGTGTGTGTGTAAAATTTAGGAGTGGGAAGTATATACCAGCTATCGGATGTCGTCTTCGTCGGTTGCTAATGGTTCAAACTAACAAGGTCTGCGCCAATAGTTTGCATGTTGATTGTATTGCGTATCCAACGAGTAGAAACTTGATATTTATGCTTTCTCACTGAATATTTGTAATTCTGGAACACTTATAATCCTTTCGTTAAGTTTGAAAAAGTTGGTTAAACATTTTCCTTAAAGATAATATTCATTGTTTGCTATCTGTTAAATTGCAGAAAGAATTATAACGACACTTGGAGTTGAAAATGAAGAATTTGTTATTCGTATTTATTGCGAAATAATTCTCATCTAAATGAAAAAATATTGTTTTTAACTTATATTAGTTATTTCGACATTGTACTTACTCTATGCGGGCAAGAAGCAATTTATTGCCTTTGTGAATCTTAGAAACTAAGTATAGAACGTAAAGACTGGAATTCAGAAATGGGAGGGGAAAAAAAAGTCATAATTAAAAGAAAACAATCGAATGAAACTCGGACTGAATGATGCTATTCCCCCGAGTCTTAGTTTCATTCTTTTGACGAATTCCTTTAACTTCATTCTTTTGCATAATCATTCGTCTTACACATTTAATTTTTTTGCTCGAAGTTCCGAAGAAAGGATTCAGAGCTAATATTTTTACTGTATTTGCGAAATTGCCATTATTCATATGTATGCCATTTTTATTAATCAAGTAAAATGAATTCTGAAAAAAAAAAAAAAAAAAAAAGGCTTTTGACTTTGGAGAGAAAACACAAAAGCTTAAATATTATTTATGGGTGTTAGCATGCATGGAAATCAGTATAAAATGATACGACCTTGAAATGTCTTTCTGGGAAAATAACTCATTTATTGGAATAGCTAAGTAACGGAAGTTATTTAGCCTTAGTAACGGAAAACCGGTCATTCTCTCTCTCTCTCTCACTTTTGTCTTTGTAGCTAAACATGGTCTGTGTGTATAAAAATAGATCTCGTTGCTAACTTTCTATCTAGCTATTGAGCGTAGATTTTGTTTTTTTCCCCTTGAACTCTATGCATTTGAAGCAGACCTAGAATTCTGTTACCATTAGCATATAAAATTTTTTAAGTTGATGAGTTTTCGTCTTGGAGAGTAATTTGAGCATTATTAAATTTTTACAACTATTTCCGAAGAAATGCACTGGTATGCATATGTATACAGTGTTTGTATGCTGTAAATCATTCTTTGTTTTTTTCCCCAAAATTATTTTGTAGATAATTATTTTTTTAAACTGGAATAATAAATTTTTTAGCTTTTTATTCACTAAATATATATAATTGGGTATCATGTTAACATGTACATGTAGATAATATCTAAAAGTCGGAGAAAGCATATAGTGTAGCCATATATGCACTCGCATATACTTTTTTGCAGTAGTCTGGGGCATTAGAAATAGATTCATCATTTTTTTTAAACTTACAGAATATATATGTTTTAATCATACATTAATTATAGATCATCACTTTGAGTAAGTGGAAATGCAGACTAGGTGCGATTTTAAGATATCAGAAGGAATCACCATTGATTCCCCTTAACATTTATCAAAAAAAGTTAATCAACTGCAAATTTTTAACTATAAGACGATCAGACTTTTTGAAAATGGGGATGATTACAGTTTAGATTTTTTCAGACAATTAATTTGTTTATGAAGACATTGTATATATATTTTGTTTATATCGCAGTTTACTAGCTTACAATATGCTAGGAAAATAAATATACTACAAAAGTTTCATTTATAATATTAAAATTGTCTTATTTACAACAATATAAAAGGGAAAAATGCGGAACAAAATGGGTTGACAGAATTCATATTACTTTCCAATAATACAAAGTTAAAAAATTCATACAAACAAGAAATACAGGGTGTCTCAAAACGACCGCATTAATTGCACAGCTAAATTCCTCTTTGGGAGTACATAAAAACTGCCCAAAGAAGCGTTCCTGTACGATCCATAGTTTACGAGAAAAATACGAAAAACAAAGTATGACGTCCCTTCCGGTGCAAGAAAAAAACACTTTATTGAACATATCAACAGCAGTATATGCACAATTTAAGGCAGATGTTCAAAATGCCCACCGTGCATGTCGAGGCAGGCTTGAGCACGCCGTGGAATGGCTGTCATCACACATCGTGGGGTCCACCGAAGTACAAGCAGCATGCAGACGAGCAACTAAGTCCATTGGTGTTGTCACTACGTCTCGATACACCAGTTCCTTGAGATGGCATGTCGCTGTAGTCACGAACGGAATACATGGCCACCATACGAAGACTACCGGTAGCTGCAAGATGCAGCCTTTTAAATACCAGTTCAACGGCGGCTTAACGTCATTCCACGGCGCGCACATGCAAGACGTGACATGCGCGACGAACGTTTTAAACATTATCGTCTGGAAACATATGCAAATACTGTTGTTGATATGTCCAATAAAGTGTTTTTTCTTGCACCGGAAGTGACGTCATACTTTGTTTTTCGTATTTTTCTCGTAAACTTTGGATCCTACAGGAATGCTTCTTTGGGCAGTTTTTATGTACTCTCAACGAGGAATCAAGCTGTGTAGAGTTTATGCGGTCGTTTTAGGACACCCTGTATATGCTAGCCACACATAAAAAATGTACGAAAAAACCTTATTACTAACTTCAACAGAGAAAGAATACCTATATATATATATATATATATATATATATATATATATATATATATACTTAAATTATGTCCAAAACGTTAAGAATTCACGAACAATTTTATATGCTCCGTTATATTAGTATACAATGTAGTCATATATATATATTGATTTTCTTGATTATTTAGTGATGCAAGATCTTTACATTGTTTCTTAGTTCTCTAAGAATCGAATGTTACTCGACCGGCTTTCAAAATTATTAGGTCCGTTACCAGTGGTCTCATGTTACTTTATAGTGTGATGTTAATTAACAATATTAACAAGAAATTAATTTGAGAATTGAAATTTTTCCAATCAAATACTCAAGAGTTACTGAAAGTTGTAAATGAACATTCTTGATTGTCAAGATTTAATTCTCAGTAAAGTTGCGAGGGTTTCTTGTTAATTGTGTGAAAATCCTTTGTAAAACTTAAGACATACGCAAAATTTAGCCGAAGAATTTTTTAAGTATCCTTTAAAAGCATTTCTTAATAAGAATAAACGTGGACGCTGTAGCCAAGTGGTTATGGTCACAAACTCGTGGCCGGCGTGTCGTGGGTTCGAGTCCTGTTGCCATTGAAGACACAATGCATAGAGAGGCTGATGCACGTTGAATATGTTGAGCTCAAAGACCTCCCGTTGGCGTGGTATGGTAACTTGGAGAGGGGGTAACAGCTCAGGTGTCATCCTCGTCATCTGAGCGAGACTCAAAATTCCAAGGCCCGTCGATAAAAGCCGGACGCGTTATAGTGCGACGTTTCGTCAAACTCTAATAAGAATAAATTTTTTTTTATCAGTTGGAACAAAATAATACACGATAAAAAACTAAACATCGCTTGCGTGTTTTGCGATCGACGAAAAATGGACAAGGAAATCTATAATATTTTTAGAACATCCCCCCTCCCTTAGATATTGCATAGTGTTAAGTGAGAGATAGAAAGCATGTGGCTTCTTCCTCGGATTTTATTGGATCTAGAAAAATTTGATAATAGGGATTGAAAAATGGTTTTGAAGTATATATTACAAATCATCTCGAGGAAACAATCTTCTATTTGATGAAGGTAGATATACAAGCTTGTGAAAATCAGAAATATATTTCGGGAGAAAAATGTTTTTAGATACTATATATATATATATATATATTCAAAATTTATATATATATATATATAAATAAAATATAGTCTTGGTAATACTTATTCAACAAATAAATTGATTCAAACCGGTTGATTCAAAATTAGTGTGACCAATTTTAAAAGCATGTAACTATGAATAGTAAATTTTTATTGCTTTACTACCAGTTATATTTTAAAAATGAAACATTTAAAGTATCCGACTGGTTGCGACAACTTTTTTTTTTAAAAAAAAGGAGATATGGGGATTTTTTTTTGTTATTTTTAGATTTGTTTAGTGCATTTTAAGAAAAATGTGCGAAAATTAAGAAGAGAAAAAGAAATTATTATTACTAAATTGGGAAAAAATAGGTAAAATTGACAAAAAATAGCATAAACGCGGCCCATTTTGCACCAAAGGTTTATGAACAAGTTTTCAATTTTTTCAATCTAATGTGTTGCTATATTATTCAATTTTGAAATGACCTTCAGGATAAGAGATATTTTCTGTTCTACAAAAACTAGAGCTCTTTATTTCGGTTACTATATGAAAATGCTTAAAAAGACAGTGATTATATTCACATAAGGGACTGTAAATTTTGTAATAAAACAGTGATTGATAAATCTGAAGGTTTAAACAATTCTACTATTGGGTACGGAACTTACAGAAAAAATTTCAGTTAATTATGTTCAAAACTTTTTTAGCAATCGCTGATCCAGTTTGATTATTTTCAAAAAATCACATTTCGAGTAAAACGCGTTTTAAAGTATGACATCTTGGTGAAAGTAATGGCATCTGCTTTTACTAAAACACTTGTAGTTTTTGTTCTAGTAAGCGGAAAATGATAAATTTCGTATTTTTATAAAGCTAATACGAAGGCTCATAAAATAAAATCATAAAAAAAAATTGTCAGTTTTTGGCAAAATTCACAGTTTTAGGGTAGTTGGATACCTTAAATTGCCAATCTAACCATTTTTATTATTGGGGGTAAATTATAGCTCCGAATTTAGATCCTCAACCTCGAAAAGAAATTTCAAAGCATTTGGAGGATGATTGCTCAAATTATGTTATAAATAAAGCATTTAATAATAAGAAAAGACATTTTTCTAGTAGAATACCATCTAAACTTCGAAAAGAAATAAAATTTGACTGCCAATCAAAAGCTCCGGGGAAAAATGTAGATGAAAGGTCCTTAGTGAAAAAGAAAAAAAAAAAAAAATGAAGCCAAAAACACTTATCGCTGTAGAAAATCCTCTGCCTCAAAGAACTTTATAAAAGAAATTACAGGTATTGAAATCACAATTTGTCGTCAGATAAAGAAAATTGGCTATAAAAAAGTGAATGAATCAGTCTGTCTTCAAATTTTTGTTAAGACTGTAGAAAAACGAAGAAAACGTTCTTGGCCTTTGTATTTAATGTTACGCAAAGGTAGATACAAAACATGGATAACTTCGGATGAAGCACTGTGTTTCATCTGTCATTCACAACTAGCAAAACGAAGATACAATATATTTCTTGCAAAAAACGTCGCAAAGATGCAGTTGTTTTGCAAAAAGCAAGTTGGCCATCAGGTTGTATGGTATAGATGGGAATGTCCTCTCAAGACTTAACAAATCCATTTCTTGTAGAACCAAAGGCTAAAATTAATGCTAAATACTATCAGAATAAAGTTTTGAAACGATAAAAAAAAAGTAGACGTCTTTATCCTCAAGGAAACTTTGTTTTTCACCAAAAAAATGCTGCAAAATTAGCTGTAAAGTGGCTGAAAGATAAAAATATAAATTTTCTTTCTCCTTGAGTAAGGGCTACCATCATCCCCTGGTTGTGCTTCTTGCCATTATTTTTTAAGGGATACTTAAAAAACAAAATTAAATAGACGTAAGTAAGAGCACTTCAAGGGCTTCAAAAAGGAAGTTGGAAAAATAAACCCAAAAATGGTCAAAAAGCCCTTTTAGTTGAGCCGAAGCGTTTTCACTAAGTGTACCATGCTAAAAAAAAAAAACACATTGAAAATTTGTGTGTGTGAAGTAAATAACTTAATTCGATAAAAATTTATGATGCTCTGAAATTGGTCACATTATTTTTGAATCAACCTTCCTAGTTTTTTTGTGTGTCGAATGTTGTGTGTATGCATAATAAATAGTTAAAGTAATCAAAATAAGTTAAAGTGTTTTTAAGGTATGATACATTAATGAATTTACAAATGCCTCCATATTAAGAAAAAAATGTTTTGCCGTATCGTATTTGTCTTAATTTCTCCCATTTTAAAATTTAAAACTGCTGTTATATCGGATATTTTTTTAACAACTCAAGGTATTATGTACAACAAATGAGAAGGGGAGGTCAATTATGTATGATTGCAAAAATATGAACTTTCTGGTTTCTGTAGAAATTTTATTAGCATCGTTTTTACGTTTATAATGGGTTTAGTATTTGATTTTTTTTAAAACTTGAATGACTATCTACTTGGTGTATTTTTTTCCTTCATTTTTTTTAAGTCTTAGTAAAAACTATGCTTTGTGAGATTTTAAATAACCCCTGGATTGCTCAGCTTTGTTTTCTTTCTCACACACTCACCCAAGCACGCAAATTTTAATCTTGTGTTCTGTCTTTCCCTCTTTTGTATTGTATTTTACTTACGACTTTCAAATTATGCACGAGTTTTATACTAAATTTGATATTCTTTTTTAATAAAGTCAGTTTAGAGTTTAGATATTTCATTATTCCACCAATCAAAAACTGGCATCATGGTTACCTGATCAAAATTAATTTTAACTAATTTTATTGTAGTTGGACATATTTCTTTGGATTTATGTAGAAATTTCGAATTCAAGCTGAAACTTTGAATGCGTTAATTTTTTTGGTCCATGCAAGAGAAAATGCATGGATTGTATTCAGATTTCTGTTTTTAGCTACAAATATTCTTGCGTACAGAAAAATTAACGTGGGCTGCATGCGGTTCGTTGGTTTATGCATCAGATCTACGATCCAGCCGATGTAAATGAACTCATCCGGAAAGTACAATTCATTTTCTCCTATTTCAGTATGTCAAACTGTTCAGGATTCTGACAGCCGACTTCGTTCAGAAATTTTCCGAGTACATTTTGGAAAGAGAAGTACTTGTCTTGATTTCCCTTTTACCCCTCCTTTTGAAATCTTTTAGCGTGATCAACGGCTAGATTTTAATTAAGTCCACGCTAAAAGCTTCGAAACGCATACCAGCCCAATACATGCAATTTGAATATTTCACCTTGCGGCCCTTCACAAGTCGTGAGGAAATCTGTCGAAAACGTTCTTTGGAACTATTTCATTAAACTTGAGTTAGAGGAAAGGTAAAGAAACGAAGCAGACACACAAAAACGGTATCGGAAAAAATTTGCTTTGAAATTTCTGTTGCGGTTGTTTTTTAAATTAAAGAATTTTCGTTGTCGTGGTTAGCGAGTAATTTTTTAATATAGGCAGGTTCTCTCTCTCTCTCTTGAAAATGCAAAGTTTACTTTTAAAACGGATTTTGTTCTTAATTAATTTAAAGCAAAATGTGCCATTTCTGATTCTCTGAAATGAGTTATTAATAAGTATATTATTATACTAATTATTGTTTTCTAAGTATTTATTTAATATTCATAGCATAAATTGAAGAAGTAAAGAGATGGTCAAATATATTAAATAATGTTTTTTTTTTATAAAAAAAAAATACGTTAATCTGTTGGATTAAGGCTCATGGCTTATGTTTTATTAATTTTATCTTGTAACTGCGTACGGTAATTAAATTCTACAAGACATTTTTTTAACAATTTTATGCTCAAATAAATATATAAAAGAAAATTCTTTTCTTTAAGCAATTCGTTGTGAGAAAAATAAACTTTTTTTGGATCTAGGTCAGGTTTTTTGCTGCAGCTAACATGGATTGTATTTAATTCTTCTAAGTCACCCTGTTGACTCATTTACGTACAAAATGTTAGACTTCAATACTTATTGAAATCTTTTTATGTGTAATTGTTAATTTATTGGTTGTATAATATGCTAAGGGAGCTTTTTTGTGTAACTTAAGGAACTATCTGTATTGCACCTTATTATTAATAATAAAAATTAATATAAACGGATTGGGTACCAAACAAAGATTGAATGCTTTGATGTTGCCAGATTATATTAAGACACATTTCTAAAAAGTGAAAGTTTTGGTGCCATCTTAGGTGTCTTCCTTGTCGCTTGATCTAGGTCTCGCGAGGTTCAAAATTGCACAATTCATCGACAGTGACTCTATCGTTGCTATAGAGCAGGGATTGGCAACCTATGACACGCGTGCCACATGCAACACGTGGTACAATTCTCAATGACACTCTGCACTACTCTACAAACTTATAAATTTTTTAGTGGATGGAAGTTGATGAATTTGTAATGGATTTTATTTGACAAACATCTTCAGAATTATGGAATTTTGAAAAAATCTGAAAATTTGAAAGATAACTTAAAAGATAAATAAATGTACAGTTATTTTTGTAAATTACTGAATGTCATTGCTGGAGAGATTTAATTGTTTAAAGAGAAAATTGCATGTACTCTACTTTCCGCTTTTGTTAAAAATCGTTCCTCATAAGAAAAATATTTTGAGTTCTCAAAGAAATTGTTTAGCAACTGAATGCTGAGAATCTTGCCCAATTGTAAGCCACAAATTATACCCTTGATTCTGCGATATGAAAGTAGAGCGGTGAAACTACAAGGTTCTCTTAAAATTTTTTGTTTATCTTTTTAATTCACAATAATGATGGGAAATACTTATATTTCATGTTACTTATTTTTTATTTTAATAAATATCTTTATATATATATGTGGGAATCTAACCGAAATCTTCCGAAAAAGTTAGATTCTTCAGATTGCGGGATTTTTATTTTTGTCTTGTCTAGGGGTTTTTAGGATGTACGGGTTAACTTTGAGAAATACATTAGACAATATAGATTAAAGAAACTAAATAATTTATTATGAACTATAGGAGAGTATTTACGCGGGGAATATTTTACAGAAAGGAAATTAAGACACATGCAGGCATTTAAAAATATAGGAACATTTATATAGGAAAGATAGATAATTCCTTTTAGGAGGACGTTTAAGATTAAATGAAACTCATTATTGGATGCGTAGGTGACTTACCGCCAGTTGTGGCGAAGAAGCGCGGACGTGCTGATACGATGCTTACTATACATAGTTAGAGGGCCTCTGATGAAACCAAAACGATTCAGCTTTTTAATAAACACGCTAGATGGCGTTGCTATGGAATGCTTTTTTGACTAACATTGCCGTCCTCTGCAAAGGGATAATCTAACCTTTTACAAAAAAAAGAGAAAGTTCTATGGGATATCCTACATATATATATATGTAAGGATAATTAGATTAGATCTAAAATTAACCTACTTCGAGCGAAAGCGAATATAAACAGCTCTACAATAAACATTCTCCGATGGTAAGAAAAAAAAAAGAAACACTCCTGTCCCCGAAAAGAAAAGCGCCTTTCCAGCAGCAAAAGAATGAAAACCAACTCCCCATTAAAAGTTCTCTTATGGCGAGAAAGAAAAAAAAAAGTGAAGTGCGCGTCAGCATTTGAAACGGTAAAATGTGCGATAATCCCGATGTGAATTTGACCAACATCGAATACATTATTGGAAGACCAACATCGAATACATTATTGGAAATCACCATCGAATCCAATAATGAAGGAGCAACATCGAAAAATTTACAAAATCAAATCAACGAACAACAAAAAAAGATAACAGTGAACCAAAAATCTCTGCCTATAAGAAATGAGGTCAGTGAAATTATAAGTTTACATTTATGTAGTACAGAAGTGACTGAGTTTTGCTTAACAAGACTCTTCGAAGAGGAATAGTAATATAAATGATATTAAAATTTTATAGAATATAATTTGTGTAAAGTGATATTGTTGTTTATAGTTAGAAGATAAAGTAAAGTGTGTTTTATTATATAAAATTTTGAGAAATTTTAATGTATTTCATTATTTTATTTTAAATTGTTAAAGGAATTATATCATTTATATGATAGTATTGGTGTTATGAAGTTGAAAGGATATAAAGTTAGTTATTAGAGAAATGACTAATGTACTAATATTAATGATATTGATTGTGAAGAAAATTAAAATTAAAGTCACATTGCATTCTTTTTATCCACTGAATTTTATTATTTTGTTAATTATTTTATTCATCAGTAACTTTACTAAATTTAAATTTAAAATTTTCTCATATTGAAATTGTGTGTTTTGATATACTGGCCACATATCAGGATTCACTGTTTCTCGAAATTTTCCTTGTCTAAAATTAAAGTAATTTAACAACTTGATTTTGGAAATGATACAATGGATCGAAGAGAATACAATAATTATGATTTTGTATATGTCTTGAAACATTAAGAGGGCAAACTTATTTAGTTTGATTTGTATACTTTTTATTGTTTTTATAATAGCATCCCACACAAAACATCTGTGATTTGATCAAGCAGATTTGTCAGACAGATGTGTTGGTATTGGTATGGTGTAAATTATATTACTGAATATGAAATGCAAAGGAGAAAAATTTGTAAATGAAATGAATAAGTTAAAAAAGTTACGGAGAGATTCAAAATATTTTGTGATGATTTGAAGTAAAAGTGAATATGGTGAAAAATTTACTACACTAATTTGTATGTGTTGTTGAAAATAATTATTATAATAATGATAGATTTCTTTCTAGAGATGATTCTCCTTTTCGAATCGAGATAAATAAAAGAACTCTTATATTCTTATACTCTTATATTCTTTATTCTTATAATACAAGTAAAAGGAATATGGTCTGGTGTGTTGAATAGTGTATAAGTGTTATATAAACTGTTCTCATATTATTAATCATATCATTTTATTCATGTCTATGCTTTGATATTTTAACAGTGTATTTCAGCTATGTATATTTTTATGTAACAAAATTAAGTAGTATTACGAAGGCGCCTGAGTATATTTTAATAGAAAAGTAGTATCTTAATATTTGTATATCATATATTTTTAAAATTATATTATTGTTTAATATGATAAATTTCCACACATACACTACAAACAGATAGACTATTTGCTAGCAATAACACAAATCTAATAATATGAAAGATTTGGAGGAAACGTTAAGCTCTTTTTCTGGATGCAATATAGATTTGAAAACGCTGATGTACATTTATGTGTAAGGAATTTCATTTTATCAATTAATAATTTAGAAGTGTTATTATTTTGTTTATTGCTATATTTCGTTTATTGTATTGTATTTTGATTTTATTATTCGTGTTACTTAATTCTATTTACTATGTGTAAAATGTATTTCTATATTATGTTATGTACTGTTTTGTATATATTGAAAATTTACTGTTTGTAAGAGAGAAAGACCACCCCCCATTACTCCAATTTTAAAAATGGGGGGGGGGGAATGTAAGGATAATTAAATTAGATCTAAAATTAAATCGCTAGTCCATTTCTAACTTTTATTTTCCCGTTACATCTTCAAGTATTAAATTTATTACCCAGTTCGGGAATATAGAACACATTGCTGTAACTTTGCCGGCTCCGACCATTAAATTTTATTACCTATTTGTCATCCTTAAATGCTCAAGTATACCTCTTGAATCAGAAGCGTACTTGAAGAGCATATGGCTTCTGAGGGGGCCGCCGATTCATATGGTTAACACGTGTCCGTCTCTCTCTTACAAACAGATTACAAAATGATCTCATCGAATAAAGACGGTTAAATTAAAATGTCTTGAAGTTCACTCAAAAACCACGACATGTATATAATATATATATATAATGACTTCTTCTAACTCTCTTTAACTGTACCCCTTTAAATCATTTCCTAATTCTTTCGCATCTTAATCTAATTGCTCGCGGGCATTTGCATCCAATCACGACTCCTGTTACAAAAGAGTCGTACGACCTTCATCGCCAGTATAAAGATCGGAGCACACGGTTACGCTCTCTTCTTCGCTCTTGTCATCATGAAGTGTGCTGCAGCTAGTGTTTGTGTATTGTGTTGTGTGTGTATGTCTATTTGTCAGTACGTCCATCTAAATGTCTTCCATGTTAAATGTTTAATAAAGAAGAATAACTGTTCGACGACTTCTTCCTCCATAATAATGAACAGGCATCATCAACCCTCATAAATAGTAACCTTATATGAAAAAACCAACACCGGCCACGCTGTGAAAAATCCTTTACTAAATTTGTCGCAATTTTTACTAAATCAGTCATCATCCATTATATATATATATAAAGATACATTATATATATATGTGGGAATCTAACCGAAATCTTCCGAAAAAGTTAGATTCTTCAGATGGCGGGATTTTTATTTGGCAGAGTGTGTGTCTAGGGGTTTTTTAGGATGCACGGGTTATAACTTTTAGAAATAAATTAGACAATATAGATTAAAGAAACTAAATAGCTTATTATGAACTATAGGAGAGTATTTACACGGGGAATATTATACAGAAAGGAAATTAAGACATGCAATCATTTAAAAGTGCAGTAACATTAATATAGGAAAGATAGATAATTCCTTTTAGGAGGACGTTAACGATTAAATGAAACTCATTATTGGATGCGTAGGTGACTTACCGCTAGTTGTGGCGAAGAAACGCGGACGCGCTGATCCGATGCTTACTGTAGTTAGAGGGCCTCTGAGGAAACCAAAACAAGTTAGCTTTTTAATAAGCTCGCTAGATGGCGTTGCTACGGATTGCTTTTTCAATTAACATTGCCGTCCTCTGCAAAGGGATGATCTAACCTTTTACAAAAAAAAGAGAAAGTTCTATGGGATATCCTACAAAATCACCCTCCTCTGACAGAGCTGGTCTCTCAGCTCTTACAGAGTGTTAAGAGCTAAATTATTTGCTAAAGAGAAAGCTAAATTAGATTCAGCTATAACCATTAATTTTGTGATTTATAAATGTTTATGCAATAACCATAAAAAATATTGTTCTTAAAATAATAAAATTTTACAGATGAAAAGATGTATACCCAATATTCACATTTCCTGACCTAAAATAAAGCATATAAAAATACCAAAATATTCTATATTACGACCTACAATAACGAAATACTAAATCACAAAAAAATCCTTCGAATAGGTCGAAAGGTAAAGAATGATACGAAAATATTATGGTTACAAACGAATATAATATGGTCATTGGAAACGAGTGTTACCGTATAATAGCAATTAATTTCTCGAAAAATATATAATGTGAGAAAGATTAAATATAATAACTAATATTCAAAATTTAATTTGTATAAAAATACTTCATTAAATCAGCTGAAGTGGTGGTGGAGTTCGGTCCTTCGTGCTGACCAACTTTTTTCACTTCATATCTGTCTCTAGAGTTCGCTTTAGTTATTTTATAAGGACTTAAGAATTTTGGTTTTAGTCCAGTTCCAAATTGAGTCCTTTGGATGGCCACTAGATCACCTTCTTTGTATATAGGAGCTCTCTTTCTTCTTTTGTTGTATGTCTTACGGTTCTCAGATTGTATAATTTCGATGTTCTTTTTGGCGTCATTCCTTTGAAATTCACGCTGTTCTTGTAATTCTTCCGTCATTTCTTCTAGCAGTAGGTCTTTGATTCGAATGTCTTCCTTGTTACGCATTTTGGTTCCTACTAAAAGTTCGAATGGTGTCCATTTCGTGCTTCGACATATAGTGCTGTTTATTATTCTTTGTAATCTGTCGACATATTTGTACCATTTCGTTGAGTCGTCTAACGGTAGCTTGGTAAGGACTGGAATCAAAGTTCGGTGAATTCGTTCAACTTGACCGTTTCCTCTGGGAATGCCGGTTGCTATTTGTAGGTGTTGAATGTTTTCTTCAATACAGTAGTCGTTAAATAATTTTGAAGTGAACGCTGAACCTCTGTCGGTGATGATTCTTACAGGATTGCCAAAGGTTTTTTGTTGTAGTTTTAACTTTTCCAAGGCATTTTCAGCGGACACAGTTTTGACGGGATATAACCAAGTAAATTTGGTAAATGCGTCTACTATGGTGAAAATGTGTTGATAACTTTTATTCGTGGAGGGCAAAGGGCCAATGAAATCAGTATGGTACGTACTTAGTGGGATGTTTTCTTTGGAAATAGGATTTAAAAATTCTTCCTTTTTGCCTGTTTTCTTATTAGCTAAGATACATGGGACACAATTAACTATTACTTTTTTAATGACGGTGGTTAAATTTGGAATAAAAAATTCTTGTTTAACAATTTCTTCTGTTTTCGCTACTGAGAAGTGACCATTTTCGTGAATCAATTTAATTAGTTCAGTTTCCATTGCTTTAGGAGTTACGATTAATTCTCGACCATTTAAGTATTTGTAGAGTATACCGTTACGCTCAAAAAATTCTTCTGACTCTTTCTTCTCTAGAAGCGACTTCAACGTTTGAATGCTATCGTCTTCTTCCTGTGCTTTTTTCAGCTTTGAAGTTAATGTATCGTGACAGATTATCATTACTGGATATCGACTTAGAGCATCACCGTGCTTCATTCGACTTCCAACTCTGTGCTCTATTTCGTAATCAAATTCTTGTAATTGCAGTGCCCATCTGGCTATGCGAGTAATTAGATCCTTTTTATGCATGGTCTTTTGAAATGCTGAACAGTCAGTTACAATTTTAAAATGTTGTCCCAAAAGATAAACGCGAAACTTCTTTAATGCGTTGATAATTGCAAGAACTTCTAGTTCGTAGCTATGATACTTTACTTCTGCTGCATTTGTCTTCTTCGACATGTAGTAAACCGGATATAACTTTCCATCTTCGGCTTCTTGCAATAGAATTGCACCGTACCCTTGTTTACAAGCGTCAGTATGCAGTTCTGTTTTTCTTCCATACCTGTAGATATGCAACAGTGGACTTTCAGACATAATTTTCTTTAACTTCTCAAATGCTTCTTTTTGTAGAGTCCCAAAAACAAATGGATTTTCTTTTCTTGTTAAATCGCTAAGTGGTTTAGCTATCGTTGAATAGTCCTTGATATATTTGCGGAAATATCCAGTTAAACCAAGAAAACTTTGGACTTGTTTTATTGTTGTTGGTTCAGGAAATTTTTGGACAGCTAGTGTCTTCGCAGTAGATGGTTTAATAGTTCCGTTTTCAACAACATGACCTAGAAATTCGATTTTCTTTTTAAGAATTGACATTTCTTGAATTTAATTTCTAATCCGTATTTTTTAGCGACTTCGAAAACAATTTTAAGTTTTTCAAGACCTTCCTTTTCGTTTTTCGCTGGAATCACGAGATCATCTAAATAACTGATTACAATTCCTTTCCGTGTAAGATCTCTAAATATACTTGAAACATAGCGTTGGAAAACTCCCGGACTTGTGCTGAGTCCAAAAGGAACTTTGTTGAATTCATATTGTCCATCTGGGACGATAAATGAAGTATACTTTCTGCAATCTTCGTCAACATCTACGTGGAAGAAGCCGTTACGTAAATCTAATGTAGAATATACCTTTGCTTCTTGCAAAGTGTCCAGAACATCTTCGATGAGAGGTAAAGGAAATTTATCTTTTACTAGCTTCTGGTTCAACTTTCTGTAGTCAATGCACATTCTCGACGATCCATCTTTCTTTTTAACCATTACGATAGGACTTGCATATTCTGATGAACTCGGACGTATAATCCCTTCTTTGAGCCATTCTTCTATTTGTTTATTTACCGCTTGTCTTTCTGTGAATGCTAGTCGACGAGGGGGTTGACAGACTAGTACTTTGTCTTTCAGGATAATTCTCATTGTGACGTCTGTAGATGCTGTCTTTTCTGGCTTGTAATCTTGTATCAACTTCTCAAGTTCCTTCTTAATTCGACGATTTTCAACATGACGCAGATCTAATTCTTCTTGAAGGTTTTCGGCGGATATTTGCATAAGAAGTGCTTGATTTTCATACTTGTTGAATTTAACTCCCTCTTTGGAGAAACTTATCGATGCTTGTTCCAAAAGGTCTGATCCAATAACTGCTTCGAATTTTAATTTATCGGCAGGTACAACATGCCAAGTCAATGAGTAGTTTTCATTGTCCATTTCAAATTCGTGTTCAAAAGAACCGATAGTTGTCACTTGTGCTTCGCCAATGCCTGTGAGAAGTATTTTGTTCTTCGATAACTTTGTTGGATCCATTATTCTTCTGCTTGTGTTCTCTCGTAGTAAAACTTACAGCACTACCACTGTCTATAAGTGCTGTAATTTTCTTCTTTCCGAAAAATATTTCTTTAGTATGTAAACCTTCCTTAACGACGAGTGTGCAAGTTTCCTTGGGACGTTCCCTGAATTTCTGTGACTTTGAGTAATTCGTCTGAGCATGCTTGGTAGCATTGTGGTTTGGGTGCTTTTCGTAGTTTTTGTTATAATACCCTTTCTGTGCGTTGTCTTGATACCTTTGAACATTTTCGTACTTGGTGTCAGGAGCTTCATAATGTTTGTTGAAATTTGCTGACGCTGGAAACTTCTTATCCGTTCTGTTATATTCGAATTTTCTCGGTGCTTCATATCTGCGAGTTTTTCCATGGGTTTTAATTTTTGTTTCTTCACAAATGGATTGCTCGATTTTTGCTTCAGTGTTCTTTGAACGTCTTCGAATTCTTCGAGTTTTTCTGCTAGTTGAACAGGAGAGTTCATATTTGGCCATTCATCCAAATAATATTCTTTAAATTCGTACGGTGGTTTTCCGTTTGAGTTGATCCGTTTATGACTAGATCAGCTAATTTTTTGAAAGTATCTATCTTTAAACCGTCTATCCAGCCATTAAAATAAGTATTTAATTCGTGTAGAAATCAATCCACGTTCTATCAGGAAGCTTTTGATGAGAAACAAATAGTTGTCTAAATTTTTCTGGAGTTAGCTTAAAACGTTTTAGTAGTAAGTCTTTAACGTGTTCGTAGGAATTGGCTTTGTCGTCAGGTTCTCTCGCTATGATGTGGGATATTTGAGCTGGTAATAAGCCTAATAGATGAGAAACCCAATGTTCTTGACTTATATCTAATCTCAGCGCTTGACGTTCGAATAATTTTAGATAAAGACTGATGTCTTCTTTCAAATCGAAACGATGTATAAATTTTGACACTTCCTTGACGAGAAATTTTGTATTACTGCCTTCGTATGTAGCAGCACCTAAATTAGATCTTTGCGTTTTTGCTCATCTATCCTTAATTCTTCGATGCGTATTCTTTCTTCCCGTTCCTCTATACGTAATTTTTGTTCCCGTTCCTCTGTGCGTAATATTTGTTCCTCTGTACGTAACTTTTGTTCCTGTTCCTCTGTGCGTATTCGTTCTTCATTGGATTTGCGATCCCCTACTATCGTTGCATGTAGGTTTTTTGTTAACTCTTCGTCATAACCCTTCACTACCAGTAATTAGGTTTTTTGAGAGTGGCTATGGTCATAGATTTATCGTGTTTTAAATTTAGTTCTGTGGCTAAGACGAATAAATCTTCGCGTCGACCTTTGCCGAGATAGGCCATTTTAAAATTTAAATTTAATTAGTAACTAAAGGAATTAACGAAATTGTCACGCGTTCCGACAATAACAATGATATCACTATAATATAGCAAATCTCGTTTTCAATTAACAAAATTCTTAAGATAAAATAATATTGCAACAAAACACATTAAATATACAATTAAATATTCAAAACTTATTCACTTAAAAATATTTTAGACCAATAACGTTCAAGAACAACAGTGCGAGCTATGATACGTTACATTAAATTTGAAACAATTCAGTTATTAATTTCAACCAAAAAAAATTCTAAGAAACATTTTATATATCAATAGTTTAAATTCGTTGTAATGATTGCAAAAAGAGTTTGAAAAGAAAAAATAATTAAACAATATAAATCTTGTTTACAAAAAAAAACTCCAATTAAATTTATTATAATGTGAAAAGGAATTAAATTATTGAAGGTTCTTTATTCAGAAAACCAAAAAGTTAGAAGTTAATCACTCTAAGAAAAAGCAATTATATCTTTTTTATTACACCAATAGAAATAAAATCATCTAGGATCTCATCAACAAATTCTGAAAATAAACACACATTTCAGTAGAAGGCATAAGTATCTCATTAAAAACGAACCCGAAATATTCATATTGAATGATAAAACACCATTAAATATTATATCATGTACAACTTTCAACAATTTCTAAGATTAAACATATGTTGGAACAGAAAGCTAAAACGATTCAGTTAGAAGACACTCCTATAACTTCTCATAGCACTTGAGAGCTAAATTTATTACCCAACGGCTGTGGAGAGAAACTTTCAAGACAGACCAGTAATCAAAATTGTGCAATGTAGACTAAATCTTTCGTGAATCACAGTGCATGAGTTCTTAACTAGCTTGGATGGCACATTCAAGGTCACACAGTGGAAGCGTTTCGTTAAACACAAATTCTTTTCGTTACACAAATAATAAACTTAATGTTCATCGATTCCTTAATATCTTAAAACTTATACTTGTAAAGAATTATAATACCGGCGATTAAATGCACACAAATAGAAAAAATACACAATATGCTTCAAAATATGAATCACTTCAAAACTCATTAAAAAAACTCACCACAGTTTTGTTTTAACATGATGATGGCTTTAATAATCTTCATCTATTCCGTGATGATGTGGCCGATCTTTCGAAGACTTGTTTACCGAATTAACTTGAGTTCCCTGAAGAATCTTTCGTTGCTCTAGAATTTGTTAGTATGTTAAGAGAGGCCAAACCGTCGCGCTTTTTATTTTTCAGTCACCTTTTTAATTTAGCTTTGAGCGACAAATTTTTTTTTTCAAAGAAGAAGAAGTTAGAAGTTTAAGTTAATAGTCTGATTAACTTTCGATTCTGATCGATATTTAAAGAAGATTTTAAATCTATCCCGAGCGATCCCCAATTATTTCTGTGGGAATCTAACCGAAATCTTCCGAAAAGTTAGATTCTTCAGATGGCGGATTTTTATTTGGCAGGTGTGTGTCTAGGGGTTTTTTAGGATTCACGGGTTATAATTTAGAAATAAATTAGACAATATAGATTAAAGAAACTAATAATTATTATGAACTATAGGAGAGTATTTACACGGGGAATATTATACAGAAAGGAAATTAAGACATGCAATCATTTAAAGTACAGTAACATTAATATAGGATAGATAATTCCTTTTAGGAGACGTTAACGATTAAATGAAACTCATTATTGGATGCGTAGGTGACTTACCGCCAGTTGTGGCGAAGAAACGCGGACGCGCTGATCGATGTTACTGTAGTTAGAGGGCCTCTGAGGAAACCAAAACGAGTGAGCTTTTTAATAAGCACGCTAGATGGCGTTGCTATGGAATGCTTTTTAATTAACATTGCCGTCCTCTGCAAGGGATGATCTAACCTTTTACAAAAAAGAGAAAGTTCTATGGGATATCTACATATAT
>BMAO01011105.1:0-27388 GCA_019973975.1 Trichonephila clavata | reverse complement strand
AAAAAAATAAAGATAAAATACACGTCAAAAGAAATATCAAATTGCTATGCAAGTATAATTCGATGATAAATTTACGAACATGTGCGATGTTAAGGGGACAGTGGACTTTCAAAAACTTTTTTTTTAATTATTAATTAAGAGTAATGAAAATTTATGAGCATATACACTGAAATACAATTAACTTAAATATATCTTTAAAAAAAATTTTCAACTTAAATTTTTTTTTTTAAATTTAAAAAAATAAATAATTTTTAAATTTTTTAAAAACGTTCCATGCGTTCCAATTTTTTTATTTTTTAGCTTCGTCTAACATTATTAATGTTTATTAGTACACGTTACACATAACTGGGTATTATTTAACAATTTCATGCACCGGTTAATTTTTTAGAAAGGTTTTTGTTCCTTTTTACTTAATTTTCTGTAAAATATCACATTTCTTACGCTAAAAATGAAATTTAACTATCTAAATGAAATCAAAATTTAAAATGGATACCCAGATTTATTTATGTACTTATCAGTATTCTTCACGAGAAATTTCAACCAATTTGCTCAAAAATTGAGACGCAGGGAACATTTTAAAAGCACGTAAATCTGAGAAAACAAAGTTTTGAGAAAATGTAATTTTAAAAATGTTTTTCCACTTACCTTTTGTACTTGTGGTTCTGATACTATTTAGCATCCATTTTATTTAATAGCAGACATATTTATAATATGTTATTAATTTACAAGCATAATTTGATGAGAGAAAAAAAATTGTCAATAGTATGAAATAGTTTCACATGATACAGTTTTTCGGTAGAATATTTTCAACTTTAGTACAAATCAGTATAAATTCAATAGAAAAATAACTAAAATTTCCCAGGACCATATGTCTCACCTTTTTTAATGTTCTTTGTAATTTTAGATAATTTAGCCAATTTATTACTAATTCTTTTTTTTCCAATCATTAGAATTTTTTTTTTTTACTCTGAGCTAAGCGTCGTTTATCACGTTTATGGGAAATAGCCACAGATACTGCACTTAACTCATTGTGTTCAATTGTTAAACTATTAAAACAGCCAAAATTATATCCACTTATGGCAGATATTACACTCATCTCGAGTCGCTTTTTAGAAACAAAAGTTTCTTTTGGGCAGTTTTTCCAAATGACACTGTGAATACTTTCGTTTGCATTCTGAGTTTTTGAAGAACTGCATCGTTCTAATAACTCATTGTTCGCTAGCCTTTGATAAACTGGAAGTATTTTTTTCCAGAACTTCTTCTGACAGCTTGGTTTTCATGAGTGAATGGGACACAGGATTTTCATTTTAGCCAATGCCCTCTGGTAAAAACACCATGATGTTGAACCGGTAGGGCATTTACTATGTTTAGGTGCTTTATCTGTCGATGAGCAATGAAATAATGAAGCTAAAATTGCACCTTTCATTTTCTGTACATCAGGTGCATTTTCTTTTATAGCTTTTCTATAAAAGTTAGTCAGCTTCACTATGGTGTTTTCTTTGAGGCTACCTTCTTTCCGTCCACCAATAGTAACACCTTTACTCCGCCACTCTGAAATTTTTTTGCGAAGTCCTGTGCCAAGCCTTTTTGCCACATGGTTGATGCATTCTTCTTTTACAATTTTTATGGAGTCACCATACACATTTAATGATGATAAATGTTGATAGGTTTTAGCATCACCATCTGACAAGATGCTCACGTATCGCATACCACAATTTTTAATGGATCTTTTCCATAAAAATTCAGCAGCTTTAACCTCCATTGCATTTGATGATCCAACATAATTTTCGCTGCATTCTGCTTCATGTGATTTGTACCATATGGAGTATTCAGCACTATTTTCTCCAAGATCCCTTTTGGCGGTAGTGCATTCTGGGCAATATTTAGAAAGGATTTCATAATCAATAATGAGCCCAGTCAAAATGTCGATGACAATTCCTATACCATACAATGAGGAATGTCCACGTTTCTGCCATGTTCCATCGTATGAAACGGTGATGTCTATAAAACCATTTGAAGTGTCGAGTAAATCTTCGTGGTGTTTTCGGACAACTTTTCGGGAAATTTCAAGAATGTCCTCTTTGAAACTGCACTTTTCTTCATACAATTTGTGCATACATTTTGAGAATGTTTTCTTATCCATTGCATGAATGCCAATAGCCATAGAGAAAAGTTCTAATGCTGCATGGCCTTTCCCAATTTTAAGAAAAGCTTCAACGAGCTTTTTATTTGCCTCGAAACATTTGCTGTCATCATCTCGAGGGCTAGAGAACACAGAATTGAATAACTTTTTGCAGTTTCTACATTTTAGTTCTATTTTTGTAGAAAAACCATAAGCACCATTACATTCAACATCCAATGTGCACATATCACATTCATCACATTTTATGTTACATAAAAGGGAAGACCACATATCATTATTCATCAAAACATATGAACTTTTTTCACTAGCACAAAAAGTTGATGTAGATGGAGAAGGAAACATCTGAAATTTGTTGGCACTTGCATTGAAATATTGTTCTTTTTCACCAGAATGTGAACCATCATTGCTAATAGAGTTTTCAGTATGCATAATAAGTGAGTTTTCAGCATGCATAGCACCAGAGTTTTCAGGACACAAAGTACTATCAGAATCGATTTGAATGTGATTTTTTCTGAATTTTGGATGCACACAAACTCCTTCTTTTTGATGGCCTACCTTTTGGTTTTCTATAACGCCTAGAAATAGCATCCATTGTAAACAAATACAAAACAATTCTATATGTTTTTAAAAGCTTGTTTGTGGCTTTTAAATGCAAAAAATTAATTTCGCCGAGATAAATTTTCAAGGAAACAGACAGTAATCACTAATAGGCAATTTTAAAAAAAAGCAATACTTCGGAATTTGAAAACAAACAGAAGTAAACAAACAGCGAAGAAAGCAGTTAAAGGTTGCAGTTAAAGTTTGCAGCTAATAAAACACAAAAATATTAATTGTAATATTTAAAAAAAAAACCTCAAAGAAAATTGTGACGACCTTTGCTCAAACTTTTGTTTACATTTTTGGGTCCATTAAAATTTTTTTAAATGCTTATAACTTTTTAATAAATTTACTTAGACACATGCGGTTTCTTGCATATGGTTCAGTAAACTCACCAAAATCATAATTCACATAAAAGTTTTTTTTCCATATTTTGGATGATTTTCGCCAATTTTAAAGTCCACCATCCCCTTAAAGCGAAATTTTTTCTGAGTGTCATTTGTTTTAATAGAGGATTACTTCGTAAATTATGGAGATATTTCAGTCTACTTAAGAATGTAATGATTGAAAGCAGAGGTTTAGAAAATACTTTTCTTCCCGGCTAGACCAAATTACTTTAAACAGTTATTATTGTCATCCTTTAGGAAATTTTCGTAGAAAATAAAATGCAAAAGACAAATCGTATATTCGCAGAGTAACTTAATCCTTAACACGTATCCTAAATAAAACTAAGAACAATTTATGTAATATTTGTCAATATGATGGAATTGCGCTTTCTGTAAAAAAGAGTAAACGAAGATACTGCATTATGTTAAAATGCACACATTTGCTCAAAGACAAAAAAAGCGTGTAAAAAAAAACTTAGTTCAGGAAAATGTTCCAACGATAATTTAGTACATTTAAAGTCCTGAAAGATTGGAATAAATCCATACGTTATTTTATTTATAAAGCAAAGACTTTTTTTTATAAATTTTGGCGATTTTGGTGATCTTTCCTTAGACATCCATCATCAAATACATTACATGCTGTGAATAAAATTAATCCTAATGCTTGGTAACGTAATCTTCTCCAATCAGTTTCAGTTGAAATAGAAAAGTTTTCAAGCCTTTAACCTTACTCTTTGTGGAATTTTAATTAAAAAGAGTTTCACCAAAAGGCAAACATTTATTTCATATATAATGAAATCAAACAGAGATATATGAATAAAACTATTCCAATAAAAATTGAAAACTTTGTTATGAAAAAATAAGTTACAAAAAAACACATCATATGAACTTGTCAAATGACTGTAATTTAATATATACGTTCGAATTGCTGTTTGTTTTCGGCATGATTACACGAAATCCACAAAGGCATAATTTTATTCGATATATACATAAAAATACTATAAATACTCGCCAAAAGAATTTAAATCAAATCTTCTGAATAATAAGGGAGAAAAATAACAGCGCACACTTTTTGTTTTACTAAAAAAGAAAGATTCTGTTTCCACGCCACCATTGAGGTAAGAATCATGACGCGCTTTTTTAAAAGAGGTATCGCCTGCAGCCCTATTCCTCTTAGAATTCATATTATCAAAATTTGAACATGACAGAATGGTAGAAAAGTATCACACAATACCAATTTTTTCGACAGAAAATGCATTTTGTTATTTTAAAATACATAAACATCAATATACGATTTTTAAAGAAAAATATGATAAACAGATTTTGATATAAGAAAGTAGCATCACAGAAAGACTTATATATCATCGAACGAACCTTATGTAAAAAAACCACTAATGAATGGTTCTCTGTATTCTTGTGAATGACAAAGTGCCATGCCACATTTCCAACTATAAGGCACTATTTTAATTTGAAATGTTGCATGCGATAAAATGAAACAAATATAAGCAATGTGGATGAAATTTCAGATATGTAAATTGCAATCCAAAACATGAGATAACTAATAACTCTTAATTCCATGGTTCAACACAAAAATATTCTCAATTGCAAGGTGAAACACCAATTCAAGTAAGATTACAAAATTGCAAGCATTCACTTTTGTCAAAAATGTATATCAAATAATTTTTTTAAAAAAAAATATTTCATGCAGTTTAGTCTCATTAGTAAAACATCAGTATATCACATTATTAATCACAAATATATCTTTAAAAATATTGCAAGAAATTTAGAACATCATGAATAAAACAACAGTATATCACAGAATAATAGAAAGATATAAATTCAGTATACGCTAAAAACCGTTTTGATACAGTGATTGTCAAAGTGGCACAGAAATTGAAACAAAAATGAATCCGAAAGGAAATCAGTTCAAAGTCTAATAAAGCATTCTTGAAATTCAGAAAACTGAAATATTTCTCGTAAGTAGAAAAAATGTTCCCGTAGATACTCATTTTGGTAACACAGACAGCTTGCATATTATTCGGGTATTCTTTTGGGCATATGTAATCTGCACAAGAAAACACGAGATAAACTAATAATAATCATTTCCAAAAGTAAACAGTAAAAGAACTAATAATTCTCCATAAAACATGAGACAAACTACTAATTTACAATAACAAACATAGGCTGAGGAAAAATATTTATAAAATAATATTTAATAAAAATATTGCTGGGGAGATTCAGTATCATGACTAATATAACAGTTTTTCACAGATTATCCAAACATAAAGTGATTTGAAGTAGGGTATTTTCACACTATCTCTCACAAAAGAGTTCTGTATTGAACTCAATACAATTGCCGTCCCAATATTTGGAAACAGAAAATATAGGTTCATAACTACGTATCAACTTTTAGGTAAATGTAGTGCGAATTACTTTTGATGTTCTAAAGCATTTGGGGACAAGGAATATCCCTTTGCCTTCTTTTATCTGTTAAGTAATTGCGTTTTTTTAATCAAACATTTTGGTTATTTTTCACTGACATTAGTTTTAATCACTATAATAGTAGGTGCCGTAAATAAAAACACACACACACAATTTTTGTTTGTTATTATAAAGAAATCTTCTTCAACTGTACGTAACTCTTGAGTAAATTATATCGCTTTCATTTTTCATTTCTTCAATCTAAAGATGCGCGAATTTTTTTCAGTTGAATACGAAAATTAGTCGACACGTACGACTTGAAATTGGTGGAAATTTTAATTAAAACAATCTACGACGTGTGGACGTTAATGTTGCGTTTTGATGCGCCGGGCTTCCAAGTTCTGGGCTTCGTCTATGTTTTTCTCTTTCCTTAACAAGTTTCTTCATCATGACGAACATTAACAAATATTTCCTCAAACAATTCTTTGCATATCTGTTCTTCAACTTACCTTCTGTAATATTCACCAAGTTGCAAATCTCACTAAAGCACAAGTTTTCTTCAGACATCTTGCGATTCCTATTCCAAAAAACGAGGAGATAACACCAATCCTAAACAATTAAAAGGTCACGCACAAATTAATCTCTAGGAACAATGAAAATCTCAAAGTGATTTAACTTTAAGAAAAAGAAATTCGAATTCGCGAATAACAGCGACAGATGAAATACGTCTGCTCAGCTCATTAGACGGAAGAGGAATGATGGGAAAGTCACGGATACCGAATGCTAGTGGCAGTGTGGTTCTTTGTTCCTATTGGTAGATTCTGAATTGATTTTACACAAAAGAATGGGAAAAAGAGGAGGTAGCAGGACACAAACACAATAAAGTAGGAAGGGAAAGGTTGTATTGTATTGCAATAGTATACCACAGGGGAATGGAAGGTGTCAAGAATGATTAATGAACCGTACCTTCTCGGAAACGAGAACTAGTAGTATGTAAAGATATTCTTGTCGTGTTTCAAAGTAAATTGATCTTATTATTTAAAAAAACAAATGTATAAATACCAAATAAGATTTTCTTAATAAATAAAATTAATCTATGTAATGACCTTAAAAGACATCACTCCCCATGCCAAAAAACACACTTTTAAAAATGAAAACGTTCAAAATAAATTAATTTCACAAAGTATTCGAAATTTGTTCATATATTATATAATTATGCGGAATGATGAAAGTTTGCGAAAAAGAGTTTTAATTAAAATAACCGCATGAATTTAAAATGATTAGAATTCATTGTTTGTCGAAAACATAAATTTTACACTAAAAAGCAAACAATATTTATTTACATGCGATGCGAGGGTTGCATTTTTTATTTGAAGACATATCCCTAAAATTCTCGAATACTAATAACTATCCATTTCACAATAACACACGTTATTAACTAATAATTATCAATTCCTCAATAAAACAAGAAATTAACAAGATTACTTTCAATTCGACAATAAAACACGCTAGTAACTAATAATTCTCAATTTCAAAATAAAAAATGTTTTATACTAATAGTTATGAACTGCGCAAATGGACTTGAAAAATACGTTTAGAATAAATTGAAGAAATTATCACATGGAGTAACAAAAACATGATACAGTAGAAAATTCAATTCCTTTCAGAAAACAAACACTCCGTTGTATTAATGTCTAGGGAAAAGAAAGTGTTCATGCTCCCCTGTTCAGATAGGTAACAAAACAAAACCATCGCTCATGTTAGATCGATCTACAGTACCATAAGGAAATAATACGACAAATTTGGGCTTGGTAAAAAACTCATTCATTTGTGCAGGGATGCAAATCAAGTGCTGTAAGATCAAGCGCGAAAGTTGAAACTCATTTACCAGATCATATGGAACATTCTGTAGAAAAAACTTCTGAAGAGGTGTGTTTTGGGGATTTTTCACAATAAATGTCCCTGAAAATTTAGTTTCTCTGAAATTAATGATAAATTCTGTCGAATAAATAGAAATATTAAGCAATAAGATTGTTTACTTCACGATAACATTTGACTGTACATTTCAACAACAATAAGGATCTTTTTCCCAATTGGATATCAGTCCAAATCTCTATGCACAGAAAAAAAGGGCAAATTCTTGTTTGGCTTGATTATTATCCTTACATTAGGGCGTATTATCAAAAATCGTTTATATAAGATGAAATGCACGTCAGTGAAGCTGACTGCGGTGCCGCAGGGACTGGGTTGGAATCCCGGAGAAGGCATGGAAGTTTGTGTTGTAATCCTTTCTTCTGTCTGTGTTATTTACCCCCGTCTTATACGTTCGGTGGTGCACGGGTTTATAAATGTTAAAAAAAAAAGATGAAATACACGTCAAAAGAAATTATGACAAAAGTTGCTATGCAAGTATTAATTCTCGATGATAAATTTACGAACATGTGCGATGTTAAAGCGAAATTTTTTCTGAGTGTAATTTCTTTTAATAGAGGATATACTTCGTAATAATATGGAGATATTTCAGTCTACTTAAGATATGTAATGATTGAAAGCAGAGGGTTTAGAAAATACTTTTCTTCCCGGCTAGACCAAATTACTTTAAACAGTATATTATGTGTCATCCTTTAGGAAATTTTCGTAGGAAAATAAAATGCAAAAGACAAACCGTATATTCGCAGAGTAACTTCAATCCCTTACACACGTATCCTAAATAAAACTAAGAACAATTGATGTTAATATTTGTCAATACGATGGAATGCGCTTTCTGTAAAAAAGAGTAAACGTAGATACTGCATTATGTTAAAATGCACACATTTGCTCAAAGACATAAAAGCGTTAAAAAAAAACTTAGTTCAGGAAAATGTACCAACGATAATTTAGGACATTTAAAAGTTCCTGAAAGATTGGGCCTAAATTCCATCCTTTATTTTATTTATAAAGCAAAGACTTTTTTTTATAAATTTTGGCGATTTTTGGTGATCTTCCTTAGACATCCATCATCAATACATTACATGCTGTGAATAAAATTAATCCTAATGCTTGGTAACGTAATCTTCTCCAATCAGTTTCAGTTGAAATAGAAAAGTTTTCAAGCCTTTAACCTTACTCTTTGTGGAAATTTTAATTAAAAAGAGTTCTCACCAAAAGGCAAACATTTATTTCATATATAATGAAATCAAACAGAGATATATGAATAAAACTATACCAATAAAAATTGAAAACTTTGTTATGAAAAATAAGAGACAAAAAGAACACATTATATGAACTTGTCAAATGACTGTAATTTTAATATATACGTTCGAATTTCTGTTTGTTTTCGGCATGATTACACGAAGTCCACAAAGGCATAATTTTATTCGATATATACATAAAAATAACTATAAATACTCGCCAAAAGAATTTAAATCAAATCTTCTGAATAATAAGGGAGAAAAAAAACAGCGTACACTTTTTTGTTTTACTAAAAAAGAAAGATTCTGTTTC
The DNA here is from genome assembly GCA_019973975.1 of Trichonephila clavata. Taxonomy (NCBI): domain Eukaryota; kingdom Metazoa; phylum Arthropoda; class Arachnida; order Araneae; family Nephilidae; genus Trichonephila; species Trichonephila clavata. The sequence goes on along the minus strand of BMAO01011105.1, from coordinate 18,358 downwards.
CACGCCACCATTGAGGTAAGAATCACGACGCGCTTTTTTTTAAAAAGAGGTATCGCCTGCAGCCCTATTCCTCTTAGAATTCATATTATCAAAATTTGAACATGACAGAATGGTAGAAAAGTATCACACAATACCAATTTTTACGACAGAAAAATGCATTTTGTTATTTTAAAATACATAAACATCAATATACGATTTTTTAAGAAAAAATATGATAAACAGGTTTTGATATAAGAAAGTAGCATCACAGAAAGACTTATATATCATCGAACCAACCTTATGTAAATAACCACTAATGAATGGTTCTCTGTATTCTTGTGAATGACAAAGTGCTATGCCACATTTCCAACTATAAGGCACTATTTTAAATTTGAAATGTTGCATGCGATAAATATGAAACAAATATAAGCAATGTGGATGAAATTTCAGATATGTAAATTGCAATCCAAAACATGAGATAACTAATAACTCTTAATTCCATGGTTCAACACAAAAATATTCTCAATTGCAAGGTGAAACACCAATTCAAGTAAGATTACAAAATTGCAAGCATTCACTTTTGTCAAAAATGTATATCAAATAATTTAAAAAAAAAAAATATTTCATGCAATTTAGTCTCATTAGTAAAACATCAGTATATCACATTATTAATCACAAATATATCTTTAAAAATATTGCAAGAAATTTAGAACATCATGAATAAAACAACAGTATATCACAGAATAATAGAAAGATATAAATTCAGTATACGCTAAAAACCGTTTTGATACAGTGATTGTCAAAGTGGCACAGAAATTGAAACAAAAATGAATACCTCCTAATCCGAAAGGAAATCAGTTCAAAGTCTAATAAAGCATTCTTGAAATTCAGAAAACTGAAATATTTCTCGTAAGTAAAAAAACGTTCCCGTCGATACTCATTTGGTAAAACAGACAGCTTGCATATTATTCAGGTATTCTTTTGGGCATATGTAATCTGCACAAGAAAACACGAGATAAACTAATAATAATCATTTCCAGAAGTAAACAGTAAAAGAACTAATAATTCTCCATAAAACATGAGACAAACTACTAATTTACAATAACAAACATAGGCTGAGGAAAAATATTTATAAAATAATATTTTTAAAAAATATTGCTGGGGAGATTCAGTATTATGACTAATATAACAGTTTTTCACAGATTATCCAAACATAAAGTGATTTGAAGTAGGGTATTTTCATACTATCTCTCACAAAAGAGTTCTGTATTGAACTCAATACAATTGCCGTCCCAATATTTGGAAACAGAAAATATAGGTTCATAACTATGTATCAACTTTTAGGTAAATGTAGTGCGAATTACTTTTGATGTTCTAAAGCATTTGGGGACAAGGAATATCCCTTTGCCTTCTTTTATCTGTTAAGTAATTGCGTTTTTTTAATCAAACATTTTGGTTATTTTTCACTGACATTAGTTTTAATCACTATAATAGTAGGTGCCGTAAATAAAAACACACACACACAATTTGTGTTTGTTATTATAAAGAAATCTTCTTCAACTGTACGTAACTCTTGAGTAAATTATATCGCTTTCATTTTTCATTTCTTCAATCTAAAGATGCGCGAATTTTTTTCAGTTGGATACGAAAATTAGTCAACACTTACGACTTGAAATTGGTGGAAATTTTAATTAAAACGATCTACGACGTGTGGACGTTAATGTTGCCTTTTGATGCGCCGGGCTTCTAAGTTCTGGGCTTCGTCTATGTTTTTCTCTTTCCTTAACAAGTTTCTTCATCATGACGAACATTAACAAATATTTCCCCAAGCAATTCTTTGCATATCTGTTCTTCAACTTACCTTCTGTAATATTCACCAAGTTGCAAATCTCACTAAAGCACAAGTTTTCTTCAGACATCTTGCGATTCCTATTCCAAAAAACAGAGGAGATAACACCAATCCTAAACAATTAAAAGGTCACGCACAAATTAATCTCTAGGAACAATGAAAATCTCAAAGTGATTTAACCCTTTAAGCGTTCCAAACGTCTTTTTCTGCCATCCTGAGATGCTTCAAAAACGCACCACACGTTTTTTACCCTAAGACCGGGGACTCACCAAAAATGCACCAAACGTGTTATTTCCTCCTCAAGTAACAGCTTCGAAAGTGTTCGAGACGTCTTTTTCCGAATTCCTTTCCCCCCTTTAAAGGCTTAACATCTTGAAGGATAATTAGGGAGGGTTGGGGTGACACAAAGGACTCTGACAGAAAGTTTTATGGCTTGCCCCGTTCTTCCCCTGCAACAATCGTAAAAAACTGGGAAGAATTTAAAACCTCCAGAGCGTACGGACTATCAGTTAAAGTTTGTAAGTAAACTTGACTTGAAATTTCTTTGGGTTTGAATTAAATAAATTCTTTGATGTAGTTTTCACGATCTAAGCATTTTTATAAATCTTTTATTTAAATCATTTTTTAAGTTCCATCACATAAGTAATATAGATGATATACTCACTTTTGATTTAATATTAATTGAAATTCAACGAATTGTTAAGGAAAAGGGTAGCTTGATAAAATCACATTTTTTTCTTTACCTTAAAATTCTCAAGTAGAATTAAGTTTTTTTATAATGTAGCTCTAAAAATATCTATGATATATCTATATTTAAATTCAAAGTATATATTAAAACAATGAGGATGATTTACAGTTTCGTTTTTCTTATTTTAATTAATACTTCTAAATTTTTTTTAAAAGGAATTATTTCGTTTTTGTCAAAAATTTATAAAAAAAAAAGGTTCAAAATTTAAAACCTGTTAAACTTTTAAAATTCTAAACATGAATAATTTTTAAGTTTCTGTACAACAGAACTTGCAAAAATTTTGTACGCATTGATAAAAATAACAACAAAAAAACCTATTTAAAAATCCTTTAGTTTTTCATAATATCAAAAGCCAGGTGTTCAGAGTATCTTACATACAATTCCTAGTTTTTTATTGTTTAGATAACGAATTATAATAGAATTTTTAATGTCTGAACTTCAGTTTCCTTCAAAGAGAATAGGAACAACAAGCTCAAGTTTTTAAGCTTGAATCTTCGGGCAAAGAGAAATGAAAAGAGCACCTGGACAAATTTACAGTTGACATTTGCGTCAATAAATAAATATAAAGATCCATTTTAAATTCAAGCAAAAAAAATATCTATTTATGCAAAATCTCTTATCATTTAGATTCTATTATAGAGGTTGGCTGAAGAACAAGTACTTAAAATTTGGACATTTTTTGTAATCTTAACCATACAAAACCAGGAATTTTATATTAGCTGCAGTGAAATTCTGCATTTGAATTTCGAAAAATATATTTATGTAGGTATCTCGCGTACGCAGTTGAAAAAAATTTACCATAAATACTAATAATTCTTTGGATATTTAAAATTTTAAATTGAATTTTTAATTTATTCCACTTCTAATATTTTTTCATTTATTTCGTAAATTTCATACAATTTGGTTGAGTGAGTGAATATTAACGTCGCTCTGTTCAGCTATACTCGAGAACTTTTGGCGACGAACCTCGTCGTTTTGAACCATAGTCAAGTGACGAGGATGACACCTGTGCTAGCACCTCTCTCCTTCTCCTAACTACCACACCACACCAACAGAGGGACGTTTCAGCTCTTGACAGACTTAACGTGCATCGTGCCTCTACACGGCGGGTCTTCAGTGGTAATGGGCTCGAACTCATGATACGCCAGCCACGAGTCCGTTACCTAGAAAAGGTTTACCTGTTTCATTAAAAGATTCTAAAGTGAAGAAAGTGGAAATTATTGCCTTCCAAAAGGGAAAAATGTGTGTTTTGAAGTACAAGGATAAAAAACCCCTGCATATGATTAGCATTTTTCATAACGCTGATATGATGGAAGTGAAAGCTATAAGAAACAAGATTCTGTGAAAATGAAACCAAAAGCAGCGGTGTTTTATCTATCAGCATCATGGGTGGTGTTGATAGATCAGACCAGTGTCTATCCTACTATCCTGTTGCCCAAAATCAACAAAGGAAATACTACAAGAAGATTTTTCGACAGTTGTTAAATCAAATTGTGTGGAATTCCTTCACTATCTATAAAAAAAATGGCGGTATTTTAAATCATATTGGTTTTCGAATGAAACTGATTGAACGATTGATAGAAGAAGGAAGTAGTAATTCCGATTCTCGAAACTTTGTTACCTCTGAAATTTCTGAAAATGTAGTCCGTTTAATTGGAAGGCATAAAGGGAAATATGTGCTTCATAATGGCTTCATATGTGGAAAGTGACTCTTCAAGAAAAAACAAACCACCACGAAAATGTGTCGTATGCTACCTTAAGAAAAATGATAACGGAAAATGCATTCGAAGAGAAACACGTTTTGAATGTAAGGATTGTAATGTTGAACGATTGTGTGCAGCGCCGTGTTTCGAAAAATATCACACTGTGACAGTGGTATAAACGACGTATATCAATCAATCAATGACGTATCTATCAATATATACAAAATCTTTTTTCTTAAAATTAACGGTTTAAAAATGTTTTGAACAAATATATTTGTTTTTGCCCTCTATATGCATATGTACACTTCTAGCTTCAGTAATGTACAATTGTTTAGATAAACTTTTGGCTTTGTAAAAGGTATTTTGCTTTGACTAAACATTTTATAGCAAATTTTAATAATATTTTGTATACTTCTTTGATAATTTTTGCTATTTATACCTGTTTAAATTATTATTTATAAAAGTTTCTTTGCAATTGTTTGTAAATTGAACAAAACCTTTTCTTACACAATTATGTATATTTGAGGATGAATTCTGATTTATTTTATATTCAGTAAATACAAAAATGTTTGTAAATTGCTTTTTCTTTGCAAATTTATTTGTTTTAAAGCATGCCTATTTATATAATGAAATTTCTAACTATCCAAATTATGTCGGGCTTTTTCTCCATTAAAGGCTTTTAGGATTTTAGAAATCATCTTGTAATTATTCATTATATATTTAATAAGGAAAAATATTTCCATACATAAATAAATTTTTGGTCCCGTAAGAATATAATTGTTTTTAGCTACAGTTTGTAAAATGTATTGGAATTAGTAGTGCGGCCGGAGTTTTACAAATTATGATTGTTTTTGACTGCACTAAGTTATGTATTTATATTTCATTCTTTTTACATTATGAATAGAAGTCATAAACAGTTTTATAACAGTAAAATAAATTTTTGTTTTATATTCAAATTATGCTATTATATTGATTCTGAAAATAATAAGTTAGTTTGACAAGCCATTATTAACAATTTTAAAGCATTGAGCATTTTGGAAGTTTTTTAAAACTTTTATAAAATACTAAATTATTAAAAATATTTAATTATTGTAAATGATTTATATTTCTTAGATTATTGGAAACAAAAAGTATAGAATTTAAAATCTATTTCTTTGTTGGATTTTAATAATTATTTTTATAGCTAAACCTGGAAAAACACGAAATTTTTCAAATATTAACTTTAAGATATTTTAAAAAACATAACTGGAGCTCCCAGTCCTAAATCCATATGAACTTTTATGGATCATATGTTTGGGAGTATTTACAAGATATTTCAAGATTAGAAGAAAAAAAAAGCGTTAGGGATTAGAAAACACATTTTCAAAATTAAAAGTCTGAAAAAAACACATTTATAAAATTTGGAAAGGCAAAAACAAAAACTAATAGTGTCTGTAAAGCTCTAATTTTTAATATGTTATTTTCCAACTTATGTTCTACATCCAAACACTACTTGAAATAATTATGACTGAAAATTTCTTTTTTAATTCAAAATATTCTTTTACGCAATATTAATAACATTTGTTACTGTGATAGATTATTCGGTTTCATCTTAACCTAATATTTTCACAGGAGTTTTAAATACACAAAACATTTATACACACAAAATAATAGTGATATAAAGGTATTCCCGAAATCACCAAGTTTGTAAATAATGTCAATTTTTTTTTAAAATCGGGGTAGTTTAGGAAGTTTGGGTTTTTGTTGCATGACTTGAAAATACTAAAGTAGTACTACAAAATATTTACTATAATGTAGTTAAGACATCAGGGAATATTTAGTTCTTTCTACAACATTTATATTCAGAACATTTACATTTTGAAGTCTAATTGTAACATCATCTGTGAAAGCTGGATTTTAGATTTATAAATTTCAGTCGCGTATTCCTTCCCTTTCAAATGTTATTTCTCACAGAAGCCTGTTTACATTTTTGTCATGCCATTTCTCAACAGGAAAAAATTAATGAAAACAAAGTAAAAAGCTTTTAAATTATATAAATTATAAGTACAAATAAATATAGTGGTCTTTAAATCAATCTTAATTAAGTAAATGTGAGAGAACTCAAAAGCTTCAAAACATAGCAAACAGAAATCATTTTAGAAATTAAAAATTCAGTTAATACCCATTTCACACGAAAAAGTGGCTTGTGTTCAAAAATATTTTCAATTAATTTAATTTAGAATTTCAAAAACACTTTAAAGTGAATTCAAAACTAAAGCCAAATCTCAGAAAACTTAAAATTTCTTAAAACCTAATTGGTTTTCAGGTCTTCTGGAATGTATGCTTTGTCTAAGATCCAGCCTAGAGCCTAGGCTTTTTTTACAGTTTGAAAGTATCCTAAAATGATAAGAGAGAGATCCCAGTTCAATTGGAGCAAGCTTTCGAAGTATATGGGCCACAAATTTTTTTTTAAAAACCCTGATGTTTTTGTTATTATGCCTTAAATTTGGAAAAATTCTCGACACTTAAGAGAATATTATTTAAAAATCAAAAATTATAGTCCGTTTTTTCCACATGTGTAATTTTTTTACAAAACTACCCAAAATTTTTAATATAATAACATTTCAAAAGCAAAAGGTAGGGTTTTCTTGCAATATAGAATGAATTATGAGGATAATGAATTTATACTGTTAATATGTAAGAATAAAATAGCAATTTGTAAGGTTCTAATCCTGGAATTAAGGCTACATCTCTAAATGTTAAAATTGCTTATAAAATTTCTTATATTATTAATTGTCAGTTAATTTTACTTATGTAAAATGTTTTAAGTGTACTGTTTTTAAAAGACAAAATTAATCAGTAATGCACACACATCTTTGCAATGACTGAATTGAAAGATGTAGCTACGGATGACAATTTCCCATTTATAAATATATGCGAATATGCATTTAAAGGATGTAATACTAAAGAAACGGAAAAATGAAAATCAAATCTGAGTAGAAAATGGGAAGAAACGCTTTCGCATTTAACACATTTAAGAAAAATATATTTCCTTATTAAAATTATTGATTGAAAGTGTATTATGTGATTCCAACAAAAATGCTGAAGTGGTGAGAGTATTATTTTATTCTTAGTGTAAGTTGTAATGATGAGATTTGATTTATGCCCAAAAAATTCATTCAACAGAAAAGTATAAATTTAAGGATTAAAATTTGCATAAATTAAAAGTATTAAAATCTCTTTAATGTTATTTTAAATTAAAAATATAATTAAATGCAGAAAGCCCAGTTTTATTGTACAAACTTCTTCATCGTATATATAACAGAGGTTCCCAAACTTCGTTGTCTCATAGACCCCTTGCCATGTTTTTCGGTTTCGGGTAGACCCCTGCCTACCTAATATTAAATTTTTGCAAATTTATCAACTTAAATATCTTTTTGATAATTGGTGCTACTACTTTCAAAAAATTAAATTTTTAACTGTAATGAAGTATAGTTCTGCGTTTAAAACTTAAGAAGCGCATATAATGAATTATAGTTAAAACAAAATAACTGAACAAATGCTTTTAAAGAGAAGGATGAATCTGGTGTTTCAATAACAAATTTTCAATATTTAATATCAATCTTGTCAGGTTTAACCCTAACCTTCCTTTTTCGTAAGTGCCTACTTCTTTCTTTCTTTTCCTTTCTTTTTTGTTTGTTTTGAGATTGGCAAACTCAGTGAAACTCCCTCTCACAAGGAAAAACACATTTAAAAACTTTCTCATGATATTCCATATTTTGTGACAAATATCAGGTATGTCTTTTTAAAGCCAAAATTACTGACATCCGTTTCTATAAAATCTTCATTAGGACCTATTCTAATAAGTTCCTATTGCAATATGACACTTTTTTTTTCAAAGCGACTATTTGAAATCATTGTCTACTGCTGTATTACAAAAAAAAAAAAAAAAAAATCTCAAACTTAGTTTCAAAATCTGAGTAAGGGCATTTAAATGTTAAACGTAGGTTAAAATGTCCTGACAGACTGTGACAAATATAAAAAATTCGTGACGTTCAATATTATACTTCTTTAGCTTAATTTTGGAAAAAAATGCTGAAATATTCCTTGTATTAATAAAATTTATGTTATCACCTAGTATGGTAGTCAACTTTTATGTTGTTAAACTAACCTCACTAAATTTAGTAAACGTTAAATTGGTAAAATCTAGTTCCCACTGGATCAAATTTTTTTAAAGAATAACGTCATGATCTGGTTTAATGAGAACCACGATCATAGACCCCCATTTACACCTCATGAGCCCCCAAATTATTTTTTTACTCGCGTGGAACTCTTGCAGGTTGTCATAGACCCCTGGGAGTGCATATAGATACCTTTGGGAATCATTGGTATATAATGATACTACATTTATTCTCATTTTGCTTTTTAAAGAAAATGATCACTTTTACTTTTTTACCTCATATTTTTTTTTTAAAAAAAAAGAAAGAAAAAAACAGGGAAATCGGTTTGCGTTTTCTTAGTCTGATATTCAACAATGATTACAGATTACTTCTGTCTTGATCAAATCGTAATACCAAAATCAAAATGTTTTTATTTTTTTTTAGTTTTAAAAAGTAATAGGAGAAAAATATTAATTTTCTTTTGCTTAATTAAAAATATTTTTCAACTTTTAACTCGTCATTTCTTTAAATCTTTATTTTTTATCCTTTATTTGCTTGTTACTATGATTCAACAAATTGGATGGTTTCTGTTCGCCGTGATGTGGATCCAACGTTCATCACACAATTTTCTCCCAAGGCAACAGCTATGAATGAGAAATCTCCCCTTTTTCCAACAACACAGAAACCGAAAAAGCAATAAAATCGTCCCCAACAAAAGCGCTTGTAGACCTCCCGTATCTTAAAGGGGGGAAGGCATAACATTGTAGAGCATTTTCGAAGTAGTTCGCAAAAGTACACAGGAACCGTTTCGCTACCGCCAGCTTTGAAAAAGTAGACCGCTTTTGAATGAGTTTCAATTAGATCCTCAACCACCCAGAGGGTTAACTTTAAGAAAAAGAAATTCGAATTCGCGAATAACAGCGACAGATGAAATACGTCTGCACACCTCATTAGACGGAAGAGGAATGATGGGAAAGTCACGGATACACACCGAATGCTAGTGCCAATATGGTTCTTTGTTCCTATTGGTAGATACTGAATTGATTTTACACAAAAGAATGGGCCAAAGAGGAGGTAGCAGGACACAAATACAATAAAGTACGAAGGGAAAGGTTGTATTGTGTTGCAATAGAATACCACAGGGGAATGGAAGGTGTCAAGAATGATTAATGAACCGTACCTTCTCGGAAACGAGAACTAGTAGTATGTAAAGTTATTCTTGTCGTGTTTCAAAGTAAATTGATCTTATTATTTAAAAAGACAAATGTATAAATACCAAATAAAATTTTCTTAATAAATAAAATTAATCTATGTAATGACCTTAAAAAACATCACTCCCCATGCCAAAAAACACACTTTTAAAAATGAAAACGTTCAAAATAAATTAATTTCACAAAGTATTCGAAATTTGTTCATATATTATATAATTTTGCGGAATGATGAAAGTTTGCGAAAAAGAGTTTTAATTAAAATAACCGCATGAATTTAAAATGATTAGAATTCATTGTTTGTCGAAAACATAAGTTTTACACTAAAAAGCAAACAATATTTATTTACATGCGATGCGAGGTTTGCATTTTTTTATTTGAAGACATATCCCGAAAATTCTCGAATACTAATAACTATCCATTTCACAATAACACACGTTATTAACTAATAATTATCCATTCCTCAATAAAACAAGAAATTAACTAGATTACTTTCAATTCGACAATAAAACACGCTAGTAACTAATAATTCTCAATTTCAAAATAAAACATGTTTTATACTAATAGTTATGAACTGCGCAAATGGACTTGAAAAATACGTTTAGAATAAATTGCAGAAATTATCACATGGAGTAACAAAACATTATACAGTAGAAAATTCAATTCCTTTCAGAAAACAAACACTCCGTTGTATTAATGTCTAGGGAAAAGAAAGTGTTCATGCTCCCCTGTTCAGATAGGTAACAAAACAAAACCATCGCTCATGTTAGATCGATCTACAGTACTATAAGGAAATATTACGACAAATTTGGGCTTGTAAAAACTCATTCATTTGTGCAGGGACGCAAATCAAGTGCTGTAAGATCAAGTGCGATAGTTGAAACTCATTTACCAGATCATATGGAACATTCTGTAGAAAAAACTTCTGAAGAGGTGTGTTTTGGGGATTTTTCACAATAAATGTCCCTGAAAATTTAGTTTCTCTGAAATTAATGATAAATTCTGTCGAATAAATAGAAATATTAAGCATTAAGATTGTTTACTTCACGATAACATTTGACTGTACATTTCAACAACAATAAGGATCTTTTTCCCAATTAGATATCAGTCCAAATCTCTATGCACAGAAAAAAAGGGCACATTCTTGTTGGCTTGATTATTATCCTTACATTAGGGCGTATTATCAAAAATCGTTTATATAAGATGAAATGCACGTCAGTGAAGCTGACTGCGGTGCCGCAGGGACTGGGTTGGAATCCCGGAGAAGTCATGGAAGTTTGTGTTGTAATCCTTTCTTCTGTCTGTGTTATTTACCCCCTTCTTATACGTTCGGTGGTGCACGGGGTTTATAAATGTTAAAAAAAAAAGATGAAATACACGTCAAAAGAAATTATGACAAAAGTTGCTATGTAAGTATTAATTCTCGATGATAAATTTACGAACATGTGCGATGTTAAAGCGAAATTTTTTCTGAGTGTAATTTCTTTTAATAGAGGATATACTTCGTAATAATATGGAGATATTTCAGTCTACTTAAGATATGTAATGATTGAAAGCAGAGGGTTTAGAAAATACTTTTCTTCCCGGCTAGACCAAATTACTATAAACAGTATATTATGTGTCATCCTTTAGGAAATTTTCGTAGGAAAATAAAATCCAAAAGACAAACCGTATTTTCGCAGAGTAACTTCAATCCCTTACACACGTATCCTAAATAAAACTAAGAACAATTGATGTTAATATTTGTCAATACGATGGAATGCGCTTTCTGTAAAAAAGAGTAAACGTAGATACTGCATTATGTTAAAATGCACACATTTGCTCAAAGACATAAAAGCGTTAAAAAAAAACTTAGTTCAGGAAAATGTACCAACGATAATTTAGGACATTTAAAAGTTCCTGAAAGATTGGGCCTAAATTCCATCCGTTATTTTATTTATAAAGCAAAGACTTTTTTTTATAAATTTTGGCGATTTTTGGTGATCTTCCTTAGACATCCATCATCAATACATTACATGCTGTGAATAAAATTAATCCTAATGCTTGGTAACGTAATCTTCTCCAATCAGTTTCAGTTGAAATAGAAAAGTTTTCAAGCCTTTAACCTTACTCTTTGTGGAAATTTTAATTAAAAAGAGTTCTCACCAAAAGGCAAACATTTATTTCATATATAATGAAATCAAACAGAGATATATGAATAAAACTATTCCAATAAAAATTGAAAACTTTGTTATGAAAAATAAGGGACAAAAAAACACATCATATGAACTTGTCAAATGACTGTAATTTTAATATATACGTTCGAATTGCTGTTTGTTTTCGGCATGATTACACGAAATCCACAAAGGCATAATTTTATTCGATATATACATAAAAATAACTATAAATACTCGCCAAAAGAATTTAAATCAAATCTTCTGAATAATAAGGGAGAAAAATAACAGCGTACACTTTTTTGTTTTACTAAAAAAGAAAGATTCTGTTTCCACGCCACCATTGAGGTAAGAATCACGACGCGCTTTTTTTAAAAAGAGGTATCGCCTGCAGCCCTATTCCTCTTAGAATTCATATTATCAAAATTTGAACATGACAGAATGGTAGAAAAGTATCACACAATACCAATTTTTACGACAGAAAAATGCATTTTGTTATTTTAAAATACATAAACATCAATATACGATTTTTTAAGAAAAAATATGATAAACAGATTTTGATATAAGAAAGTAGCATCACAGAAAGACTTATATATCATCGAACGAACCTTATGTAAAAAAACCACTAATGAATGGTTCTCTGTATTCTTGTGAATGACAAAGTGCCATGCCACATTTCCAACTATAAGGCACTATTTTAAATTTGAAATGTTGCATGCGATAAAAATGAAACAAATATAAGCAATGTGGATGAAATTTCAGATATGTAAATTGCAATCCAAAACATGAGATAACTAATAACTCTTAATTCCATGGTTCAACATAAAAATATTCTCAATTGCAAGGTGAAACACCAATTCAAGTAAGATTACAAAATTGCAAGCATTCACTTTTGTCAAAAATGTATATCAAAAAAATTTTTTTAAAAGAAATATTTCATGCAGTTTAGTCTCATTAGTAAAACATCAGTATATCACATTATTAATCACAAATATATCTTTAAAAATATTGCAAGAAATTTAGAACATCATGAATAAAACAACAGTATATCACAGAATAATAGAAAGATATAAATTCAGTATACGCTAAAAACCGTTTTGATACAGTGATTGTCAAAGTGGCACAGAAATTGAAACAAAAATGAATACCTCCTAATCCGAAAGGAAATCAGTTCAAAGTCTAATAAAGCATTCTTGAAATTCAGAAAACTGAAATATTTCTCGTAAGTAGAAAAAATGTTCCCGTAGATACTCATTTTGGTAACACAGACAGCTTGCATATTATTCGGGTATTCTTTTGGGCATATGTAATCTGCACAAGAAAACACGAGATAAACTAATAATAATCATTTCCAAAAGTAATAAGTAAAAGAACTAATAATTCTCCATAAAACATGAGACAAACTACTAATTTACAATAACAAACATAGGCTGAGGAAAAATATTTATAAAATAATATTTAATAAAAATATTGCTGGGGAGATTCAGTATCATGACTAATATAACAGTTTTTCACAGATTATCCAAACATAAAGTGATTTGAAGTAGGGTATTTTCACACTATCTCTCACAAAAGAGTTCTGTATTGAACTCAATACAATTGCCGTCCCAATATTTGGAAACAGAAAATATAGGTTCATAACTACGTATCAACTTTTAGGTAAATGTAGTGCGAATTACTTTTGATGTTCTAAAGCATTTGGGGACAAGGAATATCCCTTTGCCTTCTTTTATCTGTTAAGTAATTGCGTTTTTTTAATTAAACATTTTGGTTATTTTTCACTGACATTAGTTTTAATCACTATAATAGTAGGTGCCGTAAATAAAAACACACACACACAATTTTTGTTTGTTATTATAAAGAAATCTTCTTCAACTGTACGTAACTCTTGAGTAAATTATATCGCTATCATTTTTTATTTCTTCAATCTAAAGATGCGCGAATTTTTTTCAGTTGAATACGAAAATTAGTCGACACGTACGACTTGAAATTGGTGGAAAATTTAATTAAAACAATCTACGACGTGTGGACGTTAATGTTGCGTTTTGATGCGCCGGGCTTCCAAGTTCTGGGCTTCGTCTATGTTTTTCTCTTTCCTTAACAAGTTTCTTCATCATGACGAACATTAACAAATATTTCCTCAAACAATTCTTTGCATATCTGTTCTTCAACTTACCTTCTGTAATATTCACCAAGTTGCAAATCTCACTAAAGCACAAGTTTTCTTCAGACATCTTGCGATTCCTATTCCAAAAAACAGAGGAGATAACACCAATCCTAAACAATTAAAAGGTCACGCACAAATTAATCTCTAGGAACAATGAAAATCTCAAAGTGATTTAACTTTAAGAAAAAGAAATTCGAATTCGCGAATAACAGCGACAGATGAAATACGTCTGCTCAGCTCATTAGACGGAAGAGGAATGATGGGAAAGTCACGGATACCGAATGCTAGTGGCAGTGTGGTTCTTTGTTAGCAGGACACAAACACAATAAAGTAGGAAGGGAAAGGTTGTATTGTATTGCAATAGTATACCACAGGGGAATGGAAGGTGTCAAGAATGATTAATGAACCGTACCTTCTCGGAAACGAGAACTAGTAGTATGTAAAGATATTCTTGTCGTGTTTCAAAGTAAATTGATCTTATTATTTAAAAAAACAAATGTATAAATACCAAATAAGATTTTCTTAATAAATAAAATTAATCTATGTAATGACCTTAAAAGACATCACTCCCCATGCCAAAAAACACACTTTTAAAAATGAAAACGTTCAAAATAAATTAATTTCACAAAGTATTCGAAATTTGTTCATATATTATATAATTATGCGGAATGATGAAAGTTTGCGAAAAAGAGTTTTAATTAAAATAACCGCATGAATTTAAAATGATTAGAATTCATTGTTTGTCGAAAACATAAATTTTACACTAAAAAGCAAACAATATTTATTTACATGCGATGCGAGGGTTGCATTTTTTTATTTGAAGACATATCCCTAAAATTCTCGAATACTAATAACTATCCATTTCACAATAACACACGTTATTAACTAATAATTATCAATTCCTCAATAAAACAAGAAATTAACAAGATTACTTTCAATTCGACAATAAAACACGCTAGTAACTAATAATTCTCAATTTCAAAATAAAAAATGTTTTATACTAATAGTTATGAACTGCGCAAATGGACTTGAAAAATACGTTTAGAATAAATTGAAGAAATTATCACATGGAGTAACAAAACATGATACAGTAGAAAATTCAATTCCTTTCAGAAAACAAACACTCCGTTGTATTAATGTCTAGGGAAAAGAAAGTGTTCATGCTCCCCTGTTCAGATAGGTAACAAAACAAAACCATCGCTCATGTTAGATCGATCTACAGTACCATAAGGAAATATACGACAAATTTGGGCTTGGTAAAAACTCATTCATTTGTGCAGGGATGCAAATCAAGTGCTGTAAGATCAAGCGCGAAAGTTGAAACTCATTTACCAGATCATATGGAACATTCTGTAGAAAAAACTTCTGAAGAGGTGTGTTTTGGGGATTTTTCACAATAAATGTCCCTGAAAATTTAGTTTCTCTGAAATTAATGATAAATTCTGTCGAATAAATAGAAATATTAAGCAATAAGATTGTTTACTTCACGATAACATTTGACTGTACATTTCAACAACAATAAGGATCTTTTTCCCAATTGGATATCAGTCCAAATCTCTATGCACAGAAAAAAAGGGCAAATTCTTGTTTGGCTTGATTATTATCCTTACATTAGGGCGTATTATCAAAAATCGTTTATATAAGATGAAATGCACGTCAGTGAAGCTGACTGCGGTGCCGCAGGGACTGGGTTGGAATCCCGGAGAAGGCATGGAAGTTTGTGTTGTAATCCTTTCTTCTGTCTGTGTTATTTACCCCCGTCTTATACGTTCGGTGGTGCACGGGGTTTATAAATGTTAAAAAAAAAAGATGAAATACACGTCAAAAGAAATTATGACAAAAGTTGCTATGCAAGTATTAATTCTCGATGATAAATTTACGAACATGTGCGATGTTAAAGCGAAATTTTTTCTGAGTGTAATTTCTTTTAATAGAGGATATACTTCGTAATAATATGGAGATATTTCAGTCTACTTAAGATATGTAATGATTGAAAGCAGAGGGTTTAGAAAATACTTTTCTTCCCGGCTAGACCAAATTACTTTAAACAGTATATTATGTGTCATCCTTTAGGAAATTTTCGTAGGAAAATAAAATGCAAAAGACAAACCGTATATTCGCAGAGTAATTTCAATCCCTTACACACGTATCCTAAATAAAACTAAGAACAATTGATGTTAATATTTGTCAATACGATGGAATGCGCTTTCTGTAAAAAAGAGTAAACGTAGATACTGCATTATGTTAAAATGCACACATTTGCTCAAAGACATAAAAGCGTTAAAAAAAAACTTAGTTCAGGAAAATGTACCAACGATAATTTAGGACATTTAAAAGTTCCTGAAAGATTGGGCCTAAATTCCATCCGTTATTTTATTTATAAAGCAAAGACTTTTTTTATAAATTTTGGCGATTTTTGGTGATCTTCCTTAGACATCCATCATCAATACATTACATGCTGTGAATAAAATTAATCCTAATGCTTGGTAACGTAATCTTCTCCAATCAGTTTCAGTTGAAATAGAAAAGTTTTCAAGCCTTTAACCTTACTCTTTGTGGAAATTTTAATTAAAAAGAGTTCTCACCAAAAGGCAAACATTTATTTCATATATAATGAAATCAAACAGAGATATATGAATAAAACTATTCCAATAAAAATTGAAAACTTTGTTATGAAAAATAAGTTACAAAAAAACACATCATATGAACTTGTCAAATGACTGTAATTTTAATATATACGTTCGAATTGCTGTTTGTTTTCGGCATGATTACACGAAATCCACAAAGGCATAATTTTATTCGATCTATACATAAAAATAACTATAAATACTCGCCAAAAGAATTTAAATCAAATCTTCTGAATAATAAGGGAGAAAAATAACAGCGCACACTTTTTTGTTTTACTAAAAAAGAAAGATTCTGTTTCCACGCCACCATTGAGGTAAGAATCACGACGCGCTTTTTTTAAAAAGAGGTATCGCCTGTAGCCCTATTCCTCTTAGAATTCATATTATCAAAATTTGAACATGACAGAATGGTAGAAAAGTATCACACAATACCAATTTTTTCGACAGAAAAATGCATTTTGTTATTTTAAAATACATAAACATCAATATACGATTTTTTAAGAAAAAATATGATAAACAGATTTTGATATAAGAAAGTAGCATCACAGAAAGACTTATATATCATCGAACGAACCTTATGTAAAAAAACCACTAATGAATGGTTCTCTGTATTCTTGTGAATGACAAAGTGCCATGCCACATTTCCAACTATAAGGCACTATTTTAAATTTGAAATGTTGCATGCGATAAAAATGAAACAAATATAAGCAATGTGGATGAAATTTCAGATATGTAAATTGCAATCCAAAACATGAGATAACTAATAACTCTTAATTCCATGGTTCAACATAAAAATATTCTCAATTGCAAGGTGAAACACCAATTCAAGTAAGATTACAAAATTGCAAGCATTCACTTTTGTCAAAAATGTATATCAAAAAAATTTTTTTAAAAGAAATATTTCATGCAGTTTAGTCTCATTAGTAAAACATCAGTATATCACATTATTAATCACAAATATATCTTTAAAAATATTGCAAGAAATTTTAGAACATCATGAATAAAACAACAGTATATCACAGAATAATAGAAAGATATAAATTCAGTATACGCTAAAAACCGTTTTGATACAGTGATTGTCAAAGTGGCACAGAAATTGAAACAAAAATGAATACCTCCTAATCCGAAAGGAAATCAGTTCAAAGTCTAATAAAGCATTCTTGAAATTCAGAAAACTGAAATATTTCTCGTAAGTAGAAAAATGTTCCCGTAGATACTCATTTGGTAACACAGACAGCTTGCATATTATTCGGGTATTCTTTTGGGCATATGTAATCTGCACAAGAAAACACGAGATAAACTAATAATAATCATTTCCAAAGTAAACAGTAAAATAACTAATAATTCTCATAAAACATGAGACAAACTACTAATTTACAATAACAAACATAGGCTGAAAAAAATATTTATAAAATAATATTTAAAAAAATATTGCTGGATATTCAGTATCATGACTAATATAACATTTTCACAGATTATCCAAACATAAGTGATTTGAAGTAGGGTATTTTCACACTATCTCTCACAAAAGAGTTCTGTACTGAACTCAATACAATTGCCGTCCCAATATTTGGAAACAGAAAATATAGGTTCATAACTATGTATCAACTTTTAGGTAAATGTAGTGCGAATTACTTTGATGTTCTAAAGCATTTGGGGACAAGGAATATCCCTTTGCCTTCTTTTATCTGTTAAGTAATTGCGTTTTTTTAATCAAACATTTTGGTTATTTCTCACTGGCATTAGTTTTAATCACTATAATAGTAGGTGCCGTAAATAAAACAA